>PVJX010009104.1:0-62371 GCA_004027295.1 Dolichotis patagonum
AACTCCAAACAGCCATAACCAAAATAAAACTACACCCAGACACATAATAATCACCATCCCAGAAATCCAACATAAGAATAGAATACTAAAAACTGTTAGAGAGAAAAGAGAGATCACCTATAAAGGAAAACCTATCAGAATCATGGCAGACTTCTCAACACAAACAATGAAATCAAGAAGAGCATGGAGAAGTCTTTCAGATCCTAAAGGAAAACCACTTCCAACCCAGACTGACATACCCTGCAAAACTGTCCTTCAAAATGGATGGAGAAATAAGATACTTCCATGACAAAGAACAGCTGAAGATCTTCATGAACACCAAACCAAGCCTCCAAAGAATACTGAAAGATTTTTCTACTTTATGGCTGGATAGCTTTCCATTGTATGAAAATGCTATGTGGGAGACAACTCTAGTGACTCCCTTTGAATCCAGAACAATTACTGTGACTTTGACTGTTTGGAGACTCATTTCCTTATACTGATATGTAAAAAGCTGGCTAGCGCATTTCCTTCTCTCTTCAGTTGGCCATAAGCATTGCAAATAAGGCTAGCCAAGGTGCAACATGTCATCTCTAAAGCCAACAAGACAGTCCTGTTTCCTCACATAGTGTTCTCCATACAATACAGATAAGTACAGGATTTAACACACGAGCTGTTAGAGCCATCAGCTCTGGGAATGTCAACTGGGTAAGAACCTCAAGATAAGAGGCTCCCTAGGGCACAAGAGTTTGCATATCAGAAACTGAAGTGGTACCTCTCCAAAACAATTGCACTGCTACCTTAATTGGATTATGTAAATTGACCCTTCTGCATATCTTTTATCTCTGCAATTTACAGAGATGTCAATCTTGTGCCTGGCCAGCCAGCTCAAGTTATTCACGTATTCCCACCATCCTCATCACTCATCCTCAAGTCACCCCCTTCTTCAAAAGATAATAAATTCTGGGAGAGGCCTAGGGTCAAGGCCTTTGTGTACATGGCCTCACGGGGATTGGACTTAGGACCCCTTGGCTGCCCTTAATTTGGAATATGTCTTGGTGTTTTTACTCTTGCCATGGGTTGCATTGGTGATGGTAGATTGAAATTAACTTGCTGAGATTCCAATGACATCTCAGTGGGACTACAAATAGAACTTTTTGGATTGTGGGGAAAACCAAAAAGAGGACTACAATATTTGGATGAGTAAACTCATTATTTGGGTTTACAATATGCTATATCTTTCTTATCCATTCTGTGGATGATGGGCAAGTTACCCTTGCTTTTTTTGTTGGTCTCCTGTCACATGGAGCAGTTGTTTTCTCTCCTTTGATTTGTAATCTATGAATTTCCTTTTGAGTTGAATGTGTTTCTTGTGTACAGTGTATCGATGGATCTTGTTTCTTGGTCCACTCTCCCTGTGTTCCTTCTTATTGCTGACCTGAGGCCATCTACATTAATGGTTACAACCAGCATACATTGGTTTGTATCTGCCATGCTACCCTCCTGCTGTTGGCCTCCCACTATTCTCCTATATTCAGTTGCCTGACTTGTTTGGCGATCTGCTGCTGCTGCTATTCCTGGAACCATGGCCATCTTTATCTCTCTCTAGCATATCCTTTAGCACTGTCTGTAGGTTTGGTTTGGTGGTCACGAATTTCTTCAGTTGTTCTTTTTCATGGAAGTATCTTATTTTTCCATCAATTTTTAAAGATAGTTTTGCAGGGTAGATCAGTCTGGGTTGGAAGTTGCTTTCTTTCAGGGTTTGAAAAACTTCACTCTAAACTCTTCTTGACTTGATGATTTGTGTTGCTAAGTCTGCTGTGATTCTGATTGGTTTTCCTTTATAAGTGATCCATTTCTTTTCTCTAACAGCTTTTAATATTCTGTTCTTGTGCTAAATTTCTGGGATCTTGATTATTACATGTCTAGATGTAGATTTACTGTGGTTATGGCTAGTTGGAGTTTATATGCCTCACTTGTCTGAGGCCAGATCCTTTCCCTGTGTTTGGGAAGTTTTCTGCTATTACTTCTGTAATTAATTAAATTAATTAATTAAATTAATTAATTAAATTAATTAAATTCCATTTAATTTCATTTGTGTTGACCCCTGCTTCTTCACTGATACCTATCATTCTTACATTATATTTCTTTGCGTTGTCTTGCAGCTGTTGAATTGTTATTTCCCGATTCCTTGTTACTTTAAAAGATCTTTCCTTTTGTGATCGCTAGCTGCAATCCTGTCTTCAGGGTTTGAAAGTCTATTTTCAGTCTTTTTTAAGGGGTTTTGCCAGCTTTTGAATGACTTTTTAATTTCCTGGATCTCTCTTTGAATCTGTTTCATGCGTTGTAATTCCTTTCTGTATTATTCATTCAAGGTTTCCATCATATTCCTGTGCTTCTCTTTTTTATCTATATTTTCTTTAGCCATGCTCAGTAATTCTTTCATTATGTTTGTGATTTCTTCTATTACGTGAAACATTATTTCTGATTTGATTACTTTTACAGTCTCATGAGGTTGTGTCTTTACTTCAGTTGTTATCCTCTCAGAGATTTCAGGTGTGTGACTTCCACTTTCTTCCATGACTGTATCTCCCACACTTGTTCTGTGCGGGCTGGAGCTCTGAGATTGCCTTTTGCACCTTTGTCATGATCTCCTGGGTTCCTCCCAACAAACTGGTTGTGGGGCCCTGGCATTGCCCACATTGACTGCCCCTCCACGGTATAGGGGAGTGAGACAGGCACCTGGGTTCCTCTGACCCCAGATTTACAGGGAGGTAGCAGGGAGTGGGGTGAGCTTCTCCAGACCTGTGCAGCTACACTGAGGCTTCCCTGATGGCCAGGGGTGTGCAATGGTGGGGCTGCTTCTCTCAGCCTGTGTGTCTACACTGGGATTCCTGCAGTGGTGGTAGGCACACAGGGTTGTGTGTGTCTGATTCTCCCGGTGGGTGATGGCTGCCCAAAGGAAGCGAGGGTTTCCAGTGGTGGTCTACAGGTACATGGGGCTTACGTGGCTGTGTGTCCCCGTTCCTGCTGGCTACCTGCAGGAAGCAGCCTTCTGGAGGCATGGCCAGCAGGTGGAGGCAGATCTGCTGGCTCTCTCTGCCCATGTAGGCTGCCTATAGGAAGGAATTTAGCCCTTTTTCTTTTTTTTGGTACCAGGGATCAAACTCACGACCTTGCACTTGCCAGGTAGGTGCTTATGCCATTGAGCTAAATCCCCAGCCTGGAATTTAGCCATTTTAAATAAGCATATATTCTATAAAAATGTATTCTGTTGTCTTGGAAATTAGTGGTGTCCCAGCTCACGTGACTCAGTTCTTTTTAGGAGTTTATTAAATAATGAGTATTTGAATAATTTCGGCCACCAACCTAGAAATATTACTGTTTTATTTCAGTCTAAGCAAGGGGAAAGTAGATGAGCACATATTGAATATCCAGATCTTTGCTGTCGGTTTGAAAAGACTCTATTCCTAAATTAGTATAGAAAGAAGAGAATTTCTGTCCTTGATTTATTTCTCAATTTGGGTTTGTGCTTTTGGAAAAGGGAAATAATAGTCTTGGAATTAGTATCTTTTATCATTGTCCAGTATTGCAGACAGAAATTTAAGGGAGGAAAGGGAGCTGGTTGTATGAAAGAGTAGTTAGGCATAGAGTTGGGTGTGGTGGTACACACTTGTCGTCCCCAGCTCTACCCAGGAGGCCGAGGCAAAAGCCTCAACCAAAGAGTAAGAAGTTCTCTCAAAAACAAACTAAGTTCCCAAAAGGAGGTATATAGAAAAAGCAGCTAGGCATATAGTCTTAGATAAAAATCTACAAAGATGTAAGGATTCTGAGTTTACATGAAAATTATGACCTGCAAAAATGCTGACCACTACAGTTTTATATATATTCTGTTTATATATATTAGATAGTCTATTTCTTTTTGACTGAAGTAATGTCATAAATATGATAAAAATGCTTCAGTTTAGTCTTGACAGAGCCAGCATCCAACTTGCTTATCAGAGAGCTTAAGGCAATATGTTAGGGCTGAACTAATGTTATTAGGGAGCCAGTGTCTGAAGCGATTTCTTAGAATCACTTTACTTGCTTATTTATAGCATGGACTTTTAAAAATGATCATTGTTGTGATGGTCCCTTGGAAAGCCGAGAGTTTAGGAAGTGTCACAGATGGAATATATTACATGTTTGCGTCTTGCTCCTTTCCCTGAAGTGAGATATGAGGAATAAGTGATTATCACCTTTGTCTGTGTGTATGAGGCTTTTGTCTGGCCACTGAAACTTCTGGTTTGGCTGCAGTTCTATCTCTTGAAGATAGTCATTTACTTTTCATTGTGTCAGCTATCCTGCTTCCAGAACAGTTGCTGTAGACCATTTAACTATAAGCTCTTTCCTCAGAAATACAAGTCTTAACTATTCTTGAATCTTTCTGTGCGTGCTTTTTTTTTTTTTTTTTGAGACAGGTTCTTGCTATGTAGTTCAAACGGGCCTTGTACTCACTATGTAGCTCAAGCTGGCTTCTCCTGCCTCAGCTTCCCATGTGCTAGGATTACAGGTGGGACCTTCTATGGCTGGCTTCTCGTGCACCTTTTCTTTGCATTTATTTTGATCATGTTATATGCAGTTGATTTAAGACTAGGGTAGTGAACCACATAGGAGCTTGTACATCCTGACTGTCGGTGCATGTCAGGATGCCTTCATTTGCTAATGGCTTGAATCAAAGAGGGTTCAGTGGTACCTTGGATTCAGTGGTAAACTAGCTTTCCGCAGTGATCGGTTGAATCTTGTCTTCAAGGACTTGCTTTCTTTTCAGAAGCCCACTCTTGCTTCCCCGTCAGCTTCTGTTGCTTCCCCAAGGGATTGTGGGACAGCTGCATGCAGCACTGCGATTCTTCCTTTCCCATGCCCGGAGACGGGGGACGTTTTAGAAGCTGATTATTTTAGTCCTGAATTCCGTGTCCCATCCCCAGAGTCAGGAATCAGGGATAAAATGAGCTGTTCCCAAATTAGCTGCCTCCAAGAAGATATGATGTAGAAGGAAGTGCTCCCGTGGTGGATAACCAGGGCTTTTCTAAGGAATAGCATTGGGTGTGGCAGCCACAGTCTTCCGCAGTAAGATATTTTTTTATCTCCACTTCATAATTTATTTTTCTCCTTGGCCTGAGAAACTGAAGGGAACAATTGGACTTATCTTAAACCAAGCATATGAGAATAGTTCATTCCGGCCCAGTCTCTGCAACACAAAACAAAAAAACCTTTGGATTGAGGGTGCTCAGGGCAAATTTCTCTAACTACTATCAGTATTTTGCCATGAATCTCAAAGATCCTTGGTGAGTTGGCATTGCATAAAAACAAATTTCACAAGAGATAAGTGTTTCATTACCAAATATATCAGAATATGGCATAATGAACAACTCTATTCCAGTGCATGCTGTAGAGGTGATGATATGTAAATATTTTCATAGATTACTTAAGTAATTTTGAGACAGGGTCTCACTATGTAGTTTAGGCTGGCTTTGAATTCGCTATGTAGCCTAGGCTGGTGTCAAATTTGGAAATGATCCTTCTGTCTCAGCCTCTTGAGTGCTGGAATTACAGGTGTGTGCCACCACACAGGGTTAATATTTTAGTTTTTTGGACAATTCTATATAATTCATTTAGAATTCATATGATATTACTGATGAAGGTTTCAAACTTATGACAATATATGTTAATATGATTAATTAAAAAGTCATATATTCTCATTTCTATGTAATTAATAAAAGTAAATTATTCATTTGATATCTTGAAAGTAACTCTAGCTTGATTCTTTTTTCCAAATCCATTTTATTTCAAAAAGAAAAACAATAAAATAAAATTTTAAAACACAATTGAGATAACAATGGTACATACATTGCACATTGCCATCACCAAATCAGTCACCCAGAGTACAAGACATCTACATTCAATTGTCCAAACAGTACTAGAGCAAACCTTTCTCTTTAATGAACTCAGAGAAATCAGTAGTATAACTGTCTTAACTAGAAATCAGTAGTATAACTATCTTAACTATATTTCATATATATGTGAAAGCAACATATATTGTTGCTTTCGGCTTCTTATACTAGTGAGACAATACGATATTTATATATGCATGTCTCATTTATTATGAGTATGATCTCGAGTTGCATCCATTTACCTCTAAAAGTCTCAAGTTTGTCCTTCTTCATGGCTCCATTATATTAAAATACCACATTTTTTAATCCATTCGTCAGTAGATGGGTATTTAGGTTGTTTCCAAGATCTAGCTATTATAAATTGTGCTGCTATGAATGTGGTGTACTTTCAGAAGAGTGGGCTTCTGTGATATGATGTTTTCATTTCTTTTGCAAAGATACCCAGAAGGAGAATAATTGGGTCAAATGGGCTCTCTAGTCCTCTAATTTTTTGAGGAATCTCCATATTGATTTCCACATTGGTTGCACTCCCACCAACAGTGGAGAAGGGATCCTTTTTCCCCATAGCTCTGCCAGCATTTGTTACTGCTTGATTTCTTGATAATAGCCATTCTTTCTGGAGTAAAGTAAAAGGAATCTGAGGGTTGTTTTGATTTGTATCTCTCGAATGACCAGTGATGTTGAACATTTTTTTCATGTATTTACTTGCGGCTTGTATTCATCTGAGAAGTGTGTATTCATTTTAATGCCCATTTTTGCATTGGGGTTTTAAATCTGGGAGGACTGATTTTTTTTTTTGAGTTCTTATGTTTTTGGTAGTAGATTTATATTCTTCATTTCAAGAAACCACTTATGTATGATGAATGATTGCATTCATTTTCTTTCATTATATGGCTTTGTCTTTTTAGAAAATTAGGAATATTGTGATATATTACTGGTTGAGTGTTGGTCCAAACTACCAGAGAAGAAATGATTGTTTAGGCATACTAGATCTTGGGCAGATGCCAAAATTCAAAACTGGCCCCTTGTTTGTGATAGAGGATAGGGTGACATTTGGAAAAATGTTTGTCTTAATTACTGTTCTCATTGCTGAGACAAAATATCCAACACCCACCAGTTAAAAAAGAAAACGTTTATTTTAGCTTTCAGTTAGTAGAGGTTTCAGTCCATAGTCAGCTGGCTGCAGGGCAGGATGGCATGGCAGAGGGGAAACAGTTCATGGCAGGGCAGGCAGCCAGCAGCCAGCAGGGAGCCTCTCTCTCCATGTTCCATTTAGGCCGCAAGCCTACTGGTTGGTGCCGCCTGCACCCAGGATGGGGCTTCTGCTTTTAGTAAATCACTTCGCCACAACAATGCTAAACCAGCCACGAGCTCAGCCAGCATCACACACCCTTAATCTAGTGTCACACAGGCGTGATCCAGCCACCTCCAAAATGGCTCCCTACGAGTACTTGAAGTTGTGGGGTGGCATCCAGATATAAGCCACAGCAATGCTTAAGTTTGAATAATTACTCTTGAGTTCTTCAGGCATGGTACACTGTTCTCAGGTATCCTCTGCTCTTTGAATCCTTTTGCTTCCTGGGAAAGAGATTCTTTCAATGCACCAGTTGTCTGAGGTGTGATTTCTTTTTTCTTTTTCCACCAGGAATGGGCTCCTTGGAAATCTAAACTGGCCGTGTAATCATTTTTTCTGCTCCATCCACACTGGTCAACCTTCTCAGCTTTTGACTTTCTTGGTTAATGTAGAACTTTTCTGTGATTCTGGATTATACCTTATTTATGCCACAGTAACCAAATACCTCTGCAATTAGAGTCACTTAGTTTTTCCTTTATGCTCCAAAAGCATCTCTGGCTTGTGGGAGCCTCTGCTCACATAATCACTTCAAGAGCAGAATAAAGGGTCTTCCTGGTATCTACGCATTATCTAAAACACTTCCTCTTTGATCTTCATTTCAGGGAAAGAGAAACTGGAGCACCCCGTGTTCCTCAGCTGACAAGCCACTCACACCTTTTATGTCCACATTTTATGGACTCATATTACTCATGTAGAGTGACCTGCATAGCTAAGTTGTTATTTTCCTTTGCCCAGGAAGTGTTGCATTTACTGAACGCCTGCTTGTGGAACTAATGCATTTCCTTGCCCTCCACCTCCCTTGGTAGAAGGAGTGTTAGGAATCCCAAAACTCCTAGGTAGGGCCTAGGTTTTACCATGCGCCTGGATTGCAGTGATTTCTATTGGAGAATTCATTCTAGCCTAAGGCTGCTACTACTGATATTTTGGGGAGCACTGCACTACACCTCCTTTCATTCTTGATTCCTGCTCAGTATGGGAACCTCTCAACTCCTCTTCTACTTCTGTTTTCTCACTCTTGCCCTTCTACTTCTCTGTGAACTCAAGAGCAGAGGGAGACTTCTCTGTCCTCTGCAGCAGCAGGAACAAACCGTGGTCGTGAGCCGGCTTTCTGGTTTCAGCCTGGAGTGGCAATTGGGCTGTGCCCAAGGCCACTCCTCTCTCTGAAGCTGTCAGGAGGCCGCTTGTACCTTGACCCTTAGGCTTTCCAGTTAGGAGCTAGGATCAGTGAGAAGTATGTGACAACAGGACGATAAAGGGGTTGATGCTTCCATTTTGTGTTGAAAGGAAGTAGAAAAATACAGAGGTCACTGTGTAGAGGTGTGGAGGAGAAAAGAAAGGCTGCTTTCTCTTCTTTTCCATCGTGCTTGTTTAAAGCTCCAACTGTCTTCCCATGGACCTCCTTCCTCTTCCTTCTTGCTGTTTAATATGTTTTTCTTGATCATTTTCTGAGGGCTTTGGCACCAGATTTATAATCTTTCAATAAAGACCAAGTCCAGTGGACACAGTGGATATCCCACGGGACAGGCCGAGGCCTCTTCGCTCTGAGGCCTTTTGGGAGGAGACCTTTCACATCTGTCACCTCAGCCACAGCCGCTCAGCACATTCTTGGTCCCTGGAATTGCTTCATACCTCCCTCTCCAACAGCAGCGCACATCTTTGTAGCTCCAGTTTTTCTGCCACTTCATCGAGCCTTTCGTCCTCCTGGCCCATTTTCTTCTTATTAAGTTCCTCCCAGTTTTTACCCTTTCCCACTTGAGCTATATTTTCTTATTTCACGTGTCAGTGTCCCTTAACTTCTTTGTTTTTTTTCTTGGATCCACCAAACTACGCCAGAAGATCTGTCCCTATACTCCATTGCAGATGTCCAGACTAACTTACATTTCTAGAAGAAGAAACTCAGTAGTGATAATTAATCTTCCTAAATGTATGATCTCCAGCTCTAACCGGGCTCTCACATTTCAGACACGATGCGGATTGTTGAAAGGATGTGACAGAGTGAGAGAGAAGCGCGGTTTTCCCCATTCAGCAGTCTCTCTCCTGTCATCCCTAGCAGTCAGTCTGTGAAAGCGCTCTGTGCTTCTTCTACCCACTTTCTCTGTGCTTCTTCTACCAGCTTTCTCTGTGCTTCTTCTACCCGCTTTCTCTGTGCTTCTCAAACCTCTTACCTGTCCACTTTCCTCCACCTGACACTGCAACAAGATTCACACAAAAATCTATAACCAGAGGGTGGTAAATCTTCTCATCAGATACTGCAATCCCCTTTTGTTTTTTATTCGAATCTCTCCGGTAGAGGGACTGTAATGCATGACACTGCTTTTGTGTTCTGAATCTGCTTCCTGGTTTATGATTCTCCTGCTCACCTTGTCACTAGTACCTTCTGTCTTTAATTTTTTTTTTTTTTTTAAAAAGCCTAACAAAGAACCTCTTGTTTCCTCATTCTGGTTTACTCCTACTTTCTCCCCTGCAGTGCCAGTTTCTGTACAGAGGTGTTTGTGTGCTTTTCTTTGTATCCCTGAGTTTTCTCTTGGCCTGGCTCATTGCCTTGAGACTCCATTCGAGCAGCTCTTCCTTGACCTGCCTTGCTTGAGTGCAGCCTTTGACAGCATTGATTGTGCCCTCCTTTTGCAAATGCTCTCCTTCCTTGGCTTTTGGGATTGGATTCCTGGATTTTGCTTCCCATCTCTGACTGCTGTGCTCATTTCATAGGACTGCACTTCCTACTCCAGTCTCCTAAGTAAATGTCAGCGTGATGTAATGCTCCCTGCTGTTTGATGTCTTTACCCATTCCGGGCACGCTAGGCCATCTTCATCAGCTTTTTTACTGAGCAGTTTGCATCTCGAAAGCTCCTGAGTTCTTGGCTCCTTGAACTCTGTTGTTTCTCTATCTCCTGTTTCGGTCCAGATCTATGTTTTTCTGTGTGCACTTGTGTCGACATAACAACTTAGGTATTTTAAGAGATTTCAGACACAGCTATAAAAAATGACCCCCCCCCCCAGTTCCTTGTGATAGTGAATGATACCTATACTCACTCATGTTTTCCCATGTCAAACACCAGGTACCTGCTGGGCGTTCACACAGAAGGATCCTAAGTTTGAGATTATCTTGGGCAATTTGTGGCTTAGCAAAACATTGTCTTAAAATATAGTAGAATTATTTGCTTGCCTATTTTTAATTCTTTTTGAACTTTTTTGAGATAAGGCCTCACTATGTAGTTCAGGCTGAATTTGAACTCACAGCAATCCTCCTGCTTCAGCCTCTGACATGCTAGAATTACAGGCATGTATCACCATGCCTGACTCAAAATAAAATCATTGAAAAAAAAATCTGGGATTGTAGTTCAGCTGTCTCTGGATTCAGACCCTACTGCTGCTGCCCCATCCTCTCAAGCCCTCCCCCCACAAAAACTGATGTCCTCCAAGATGCCCTTTCTCCTATACTCCTTAAATACTATTAAATGGTCACATTCTTATTGATTGGCTTTAATTCCTTAGTATCAGTCAGATATCTGATGTTGAATGGTGGCTAATTCCCATTCTAATTGTAGCTGCCTCATTTCCAACACCACCACCATGTCTTAGGTTAAAATCCTTTTTTAGTGTGGTCTCTCTCCATCCAGTTTTGCTTCATTCCACTGCAGCCGAGCCGTAGAAAAATAGTCTTTCTTAAGTATAAATCTTACTGTATTACTTCCTCACTTTAAAGCCCTTTTCAGTTGCTGTGCTCACCGCAGAGTGAAACCCAGAATCTTCACTGTGTCATTCAAAAGCACCGGTGTGACCTGACATGTCCTTCCAGCCTTAACCCACCAATCCCCACCACTTTATTGATCTCCGTCTTGCATGGACTCTCTGCATTTGTGTAGATGTCATTTCCTTTATGAAGTGCTAGACTGGGACCTCAGAAATAAACATCTCCCCTTGTCTGTAATACTTAGTTGTCTGTGGGCAGTTCTTTATTTTTATGACTGTATTTTGTACTCCTGGGTCCCCTAGGATTTGTGTTTTGGAAACTTACTCCCCGTTCAAGTGTCGGGACGTGGGGCCTTATAAGAAGTGGTGAGGATTTAAATGGCTGGCTTTCATGAAGGGGCATTGAGGGTGGATTACTTAGCAAGAGTGGGCTTGTTCGACAGTCCTCTCTTATAGTCTGTTACTCTTCTGTGATATGCTGAGACTTCCCAAACTCTAGAGCTGTGAGCCAAATGAATTAGCCAATCTCAGGTATTCTGCTTCATCAACACAAAACAGACGGAGCTGATTTCTTGGGCAGAACAGTTGCTTTGTCACTTAGCAAAGTGCCTGGCTTATGGAAGGCATTCATTCAGTCAGAACTTTGGAATGAAGGCGAGAATGCTCTTGGGACCTTATTAGACAAGCTTCGTCCCCAGGATTTTTCTTACTTCCATAGGCTAGAAAATGAACACTCTGTAACCCAGTGGACCAAATCTTACTGCCTTTTAAAATTCGGTTTAAGGAACCTCACCTGCCAATTAGTGCCCTGTCTTAGAGACACTAACTCTGTACCCTCTCAGATGCTTATATGTCCCAGCATTTAAGGCAGTTATTTATAATTGGCTTTTCTTGACTGTATTCATTGTCTGACTCTGAATTTTCGAAGCAGGCCTTCGTGTTTTTCTTACTTGTGTTTCTAAATGACTATCCCAGAAAAAAGAGGAACTAATATTTTTATGTTAAGTTGGAGACCTCTGTTAAGAATTATTCATATCAATTAAAATGTGTAGTTCTTGGTGATTACCGAACTGAAATACCATGGGTAGATTTTAAGTGACGTTATCAGTTGATGGTAAATGAAAGGATTGTTCTAGATGTATTTTGTTGGTGGGGTTTTAATTATTTGTCTCAAGTGACTATAGAGCCTGCCACTGATTTTTAAGTGGCATGTCTCAGATAAGATTGGAACGAGCAGAGAGAGGCTCTTAGGACCCATCTTTCCTCATCCTTTGTTCATTCATTTAGCACTGCAGTTTGAAGTATTCCCAGGCATAGTATAAATTACAATTAGTATTTTGAAACGTTAACCTTATTCTGAAGCTTTTAGGAAATTAAAATCTGTCCAGGTGTTACTGATTGGACTGATTGAATTAGATGCCACCATCAGGATAGCGCATAGCTGTGTTTGTCAAAGAACATTTTCAAGACTAGGATAATATGACAGAATAATTTAAACTTTGCTGGTTTATAATATTCATGTTGATATTGCCTATGATTTTAGAGTTATAATACTTATGCTAAAGTCATTGGCAGTGCAAAAAGTTATGAAGAATAAAGTAAAATTGCTTATAATTTCAGCACCCAAAGTTGATACTGCACTGTGTTCAGTTTGATATCTATCCTTGTAACATTTTTCTGTACACACACACATATACACACACACACACAATTTACACTTATTCTCATATTTTTATTTATTATGCATAAGGATTATTCCAAATCCCTAGATATTTTGCAAGTAGCTTTTTCATTGAATGCCAGTAAATAATTTCCTACAATCTATCTATGAGTCATGCTTTATGTTTAAAGTAGCTATCTGTGACATGTTTAGTTGGCTCCAGTATCCTGCAGAGACAGGATCCTTTACTTACATTTCTTTTTGTACTTGTCTGTTTTCTCAGAATACATTCCTAGAAGTGAAAATTCTGAGTTTTGTGACACAAGTTGCAAAATTGCCCTTATGGAGGTAACATCAGCCCACCCTGCTAGCACACTCTTGATTTACCCCATGGAGAATATTAGAATTCTTTTCAATTCTTGCCAGTTCTGTGGACATCAAGTTGAATCTCATTATAGTTTTGATTTGCATGTATTTAACTGATGGTAAATTCACCTGTTTCCGTGTTTACTTTATTCTCCCAGGTTTTATCCAAATCTCTTTCCAGGTCTTGACCAACATTTCTGGAGGAGTTTCAGCACTGCTTGTATAAATTTGGTGTCCTTGAGGCATTACAGTGGGGTGGCTTTAGGGACCTCAGTTTTAGCTGTGAGCATGGTAGTACAGCTTTAGACATTCTAGAAATTGGACCCCCATGGACTGTTTGTGGCCAGGTAGTGTGAATTCTTGCTTTTAATGATAATGGAAATAATTAAAGCTCGAGTTTACACACAAAAATACTTTAACTGGAAAGTAAGGGACTTTAGCTTGAGTACCTTACAGAGATCAGGCTGGCCCTTGACAAAAGGGAATGAGAAAAATATAAGAAAGGACTCTAGCTTGAGCTGAAAGGGACAAACTCTGATGAAGGGGTTCACCTACAAAGGCAGACCAGCCTTTTAGAATTTGCGGAGGTGGTCCAGGGGCCAGTTGAGCTTGTCTGGTTTTGCAGCTGTGAAGGAAACCTCTTGCCCTGAGGGGCGATTCTGTTCCCATGAAAGTGACTTCACGTCTCTGTTAATGGTGGTTTCAGTTATGTGAGCTTCAGCTTTTCCTGGAGTCCAGGTGATCACTGGTTTAGGATGGTGACCGGAGACTTCTGGGCACAGCTGAATGTCTGTTTTAGTTTCCTTCTTGTTGCTGAGACACAGTACCTGACTCCCAGACCTCTAAGGTGAAAAGGTGTAGTTTGCTTCAAAGTCTGTAGAGGGTTTAGTCGCTCATGGGTTGGCTCCAAGGCTGGGCAGCCTGATGGAGAAGAATCCATGGGCTGGCGGCTGCAAGCAGAGAGTGATTAAGGGAGGAGGATGGGACAGACCCAGACCATACCCCAGTGACCCACCTCCTCTGTCCAGGCTTCACCTCCCACCCTCATGTTTAGCTATAAACTCATCAGTGAACTGATCCACAGACGAGTATCCTGTCCCTATGATCCAGTCACCCCTAAAACCTCACCTGTGAGCACATCTGTATATAAACCATAACAGTGTCCCTATAAATCCCTTTTTTTTTGGTACCAAGGATTGAACTCACGACCTTGTGTTTGCCAGGCAGGCGCTTGCACCGCTGAGCTAAACCCCAGGCCCCTATGAATCCCTTCTTATCCTCAGATTTGAAGGGGGATGAGATAATATAAATTCAGGGGCCAATCAACCTTGTTTTTTGAACTTTTATATGAATACTACTTAAGCGATTAATGTACTTTTGTGCGGAGTTGAGCATTTTGGATTTGCTCCAAACTTTTAAGGAAACAGGATACAAAATGAAGGTCAAGCTTGTTCCACTTTGGGAACCTCTTGGGCATCCAGTAGGCCCATGTGAATAGTTAGAGTTTTTAGCAAAAAGATTGCATTTAAGCCCCGTCTGCCTCAAACAAACAAGCAATCCCTTGGCCCCCAGTTCTGCTTTTAATGAGTCACGTCTAAGGCCCAGGAGCCTGCCTGTCCTCTGTCCATGGTACAGTTATCTCGGAGTACATCTTATATACTTATGTAAAGTCCATGAAGGAATCAGCTCCTAATCACAAAAACAGAGACCATTACGTGGTGACAAGTAACTGGACAGCAGTACTGAGAGCGTTCAGATAGGTCTGAATTTTTGGTGTGACCATAGGCAGCATCTTGGGTGCTTAGAACGTGATAAAAGTAACAACCTTTTTGAGCTTCATGCTTAATCCTTCAGGCCTCCTAACAAAACGGACTCAGTTGTAAATGATTGTTAGAGACATATCAGGTAAACCGACTGAGTATTAGACATACTTCATAAAAGTACATGGTAGCTTCTGTAATCTGTGCTGATAAAGTACACCAATTAATTAATGATCATTGTAGTAAAAGAAACACACATTTGTTTAAGCTAGTATTTTATGGCTTCTTAAAAACAGATGTAGTCATTTATTTCCTTTGGTTACTGTTTGATATAGAGTATATGATACAGGATCTCCAGATAATCCAAATAACAGAAGGGACATATAACTTTCGAGCTGCTATAGATGTCTGATACGCCGAGCTCATGTTCTCTAACATGGAAGAATGAATTCTAGGGACAGCAGAGGTTAAGTGTCGGAAATATTTATTGAGAGAAAGAAAGCTCCTGTCTGTGGGACAGAAGGAGGTTCCGAGTGGTGGCCCTGCAGACCTCTCTTCTCAAGGGAGTTTTGTAAAGTAAAACCACAAGGTAAGCTGGGGTAAAACTGTATTATTAGTTTATTATTAACGAATAAGATTACAAGCATCATTGCCTGGGTAATATTGAATAAATGGGGATCAAATGGGGGAAGCGAGTCACCTAATTAGTGTAGGTGGAGGAATGAAGAAGGATTTTTCTTGGAGGGAGGGGGCCGGGGAGGTTTGGTTTCCTACCCTAGGTGATCAGTTCCTGCTTAGAATATCAGTCACTGCTGTTTATCTTTAGAGCAAGTAAGTGGGTGTCGTCATTTCTCTATCCTGGGACCTAACCCTCCAACTGCACTTGCCTTCCGAACTAACCTCTCCAGGGCGCAGTCCTCTCTGGCTGCCTGTAATATTTCTCAGTAACTTGGCTATCTATAATATGTTCAGTTGTATTCTTAATTTCTGTGCTACTATTTCATTGTGTCATTTAGCAATGGGTTAATTCTAAACTTTTTTCCTAATTATAAATTATTTTGATCCAAGAAACAACTCAGATATTTAATTAATATTCCATGAAGTGCTTCAGCTGGATTTACTTTTGAATATGCAAAATTCAAGCTTTATTGTACTTGGGTGATTTTATGTGTGTGTGTGTGTGTGTGTGACTTAATGTTGCCATAAGAATTACAAATCTCAAAATTTTTCTCTTGAGTGACTTCAGAATCATTCTCCACAATGACATTATCTTGATATATTTTGGTTGAATTACTGTTTTATTTTTTAACTTAGATAAGAGTTAGATGACGGAAGTATGCTCCTAAGTCTGGTGTGGTGACCCACAGCTGTGATCCCAGGCGGAGGCTGGAAGATCACTTTGAGTTTGAGACCAACCTGAACCTAGGTAGAGAGACCCTGACTCCAAAAACCAAAAACCAAATAAAGAAATACGCTCTTTGCTGTTAGGAATTATATAGAGCTTACAGGTTAAATCTATTTGCCAGTACTTAGAGGATGCCATTTAGTGCTTATGAAGGAGACAGTAAATATTTTGTTTAACTTCAAATACGTAATATAGCCAAGGATTAAGTAGAAGACTATAGCTCCTTCCAAGGCTTATTAGTCTTTATTCTTTTATAGTCATGTTTTAGACTCTGAGTTGCCTTTCAGAAATGGCAGAAAAAATAGATTAAATCAGGGTTCATTGAAGTTTTATATGGGTGAAAGCTCCAAGTTTCATTTGAAAGCTAATTTAAACTTGAGCAACTGAGAAATTATCCTAAATTTTAAATTTAGTCTGAGTAGCCAGCATACTGTATTTTATTATTAATTTCTTTGATGATCAGCCCATGAATTTCAATTTGAAAGGGTGAAACTTTAAGGCAGTCATGATTATATTAAACAACACAGGATCCTATTCCCAGCAGCTGCTTCCCTTCTCTTTTCTTCTTTAACAATGTAACATATTTTTACTTTTTTTTTTGTACTAGGAATCGAACTCAGGACCTTGTGCTTGCCAGGCAGGTGCTGTGCCTCTGAGCTACCACCTTAGCTGTAATATATTCTTTATTTCCATTTCTTCTAATATCTGTCCTTTTCCCTAACTAATGATCTACTTTTTCATTTTGGAGTGCTTTTCTTCTTGGTTTTGCTTAATATCACTCTTTAATTCTGTCTTGTTTTGTTTCTCTGATCTTCTCTTGGGTTTTTCTACTTCTCCGTTTTTCACATGCATGTTCCTTACTCTGGTACTTGTTTGGTAACTGACGGTGGCTTTTGAAATTTCCTCTTGTCTTGCACACTCAGGGCTGAAGGAGAACCTGACCCCATCGCTGCTCCCCTGGACTTCTGCTCTTCCTTCCTTGTTCTTAGTCCCCGGTGAGACCCAGCCTTGCTACCACAGCTGTCACTTAGTAATCTGAAAATACATTCACACCTTCTGGTGAAAAGAGGGAAACAAATTCTAGAGGTTTTGGAAAACGGTTGGATTAGGATGCCTTTTTTTCCTCTGGAAATCCTTTCTTCTATTTCAAATCTTGGTCGACTGTTTCTTTTAGCGGAGGGGTGGGGTACTTTTTGAAATAGGGTTTCACTTTGTAGCCCAGGCTGGTCTCACACTTAGAGTGATCCTCGTGCTTTAGCCTTCCAGGTGCTAGGATTACAGGCTGCACCACCACACCACACCCATCATCGTATTTTAAAGAAGAAAACCGCATTAAATCAAGATGCTAATTAAATTGAAAAGACTTATTGCTGAGTAAAACCCTAAATAAATTATTCAAAGCTGTAATGGTTAAGTAATATTTTCATTTGTCATCAATACTACATTTTATCATATAGCTTATAAACTGTTTACTATCGTCAGTTTTACTTACATTGAAAATAACTCTGTGATGAAACAGTGGCCGTTCCCTTTCTTTTGTGCCCTTCAGGTCTCTGCTTAAATGTTAGGCAGGAAAAATATTTGTCTCTACTAGACTATCTTTATGATTAGGCTAAATTTCCTATGGGAGTTTTCTCTTATGGCCACAGTTACAGATTTATACATTTAGTCATGACTGTTGGGTTATAGTTTAATTTCTGTCTTTGTGAATGTGTGAGGACTTGTGGTATTGTGTATGTGGCTTATGGTACATGATAGACTCTCAAGGAATTATTTTTAATTTAATTGTCAACATAAAATAACAACTCTTTTAAAGGATATTACATAGTTTATTCTGAGCCAGTTATGAGTGACCATGGCTAGGGAATGTAGATTCCAGTTACACTGAGTGACATGTTCTGCCACGGCCCGGGTTTATGAGAACTTTCATAGTTACAGGACAAAGGGAAGTCATGAGTCAGTAGGTTCAATAAATACCTTGGTGGGGGTGTTAGGTAGGTGGGCTGCAGCAAGGTGGGGTGACCTATAGGACTGAGATGTCATAGTATTCTTAGCTTTAGGACTGGCAGAGGCTAGAGGGAGTTTTATCTAGTAGTTTTGAGAATATTAGGTCAGACCCACAAGCTGATAATAAAGAGCTATTCAAAGGGCCTGAGATAGCCCAAGGTAACTTCAGCTTTTGATGTACAACATTCACGTTCTCCACCAGCACACAGTTCTAGTCAGTGTTAAATTGGAGCTTTAGGTAAGAACATTTCAGAGGACAGCATGTGTAAAATGTTTCCTAATAGATTTACTCATCTTTTTAAATTTTTGGTTTATTTATTTATGTATATATTTATTTTGAGTCACGGTCTTCCTATGTGTCCCATACTGGCCTTGAACTCCCAAGTGCTGGGATTACAGGCCTGTGCCACTATGCTCAGTTTATTTATTTATTTATTTTTCCAGGGGCCAACAGTGGTATATATGTTGTATATTGTTGTCCCCAAATCGTTCACCCAGAGCGCAAGACATCTGCATTCAGTTGTCCAACCAATGCCAGCATAAATCTTTCTCTTCAGTGAACTCAAAGAAATCAATAGTATAACTATCTTAAGTAGTTTTTTAAATATACATATATTTACATACACATATACATATGTTGTTTCTTTTGGCTTCTCACACTAGTGAGATGATATGATGTTTACACATGTGTTTCTTACACATTTCACTTATGAGTATGTTCTCATTGCATCCATTAATCTATAAAAATTTCTAGTTTATCCTTTATGGCTGAGTAGTAGTCCATTGTATAAAAATACCACATCTTTTTAATCCATTCCTCAGTCAGTCATTGGGCATTTAAGTTGTTCTCAAGATTTACCTATTACAAACAGTGCTGTTATAAACATGGATGCACATATATCACTGTGTAGTATGATGTTTTTAATTCTTCCAGGAAAAAAAGAGGAATAGCTGGGTCAAATGGGTCCTCTAATCGTAGTTTTTTGAGGAATCTCCACACTGATTTCCACAGTGGTTGCACCAGTCTGCATTCCCACCAACAGTGGAGAAGGATTCTTTTTAATTTAGATTTACTTATCTACCATTATGGTACTTACAGGAATTTAGTGTCCAAGTTACTCTGACTCTTCTTTCATTGTTAGCAGGGCTGTCTGAGAATCCTAGGCTACCTGTATATATTATAATTAAAGTACCTTAGAATGAATTCCCTACCAGAGATGGTCCTTCATCTCCTGTTCTCATTAGCAACTTAGCACCCTTCTTACGCAATAAGTGAACTTTTGCCTTATATGAAACTGGAAATTATTCCCGAGTTTTGTATGTAGTAGAAACGAGATGATGCGAGTTTCCTCCCTCAGCTGAATGGAGAGCAGGAAAAGTCCAGGGACTTAGCCAGTCAGTCTCCCTTCCTAATGAGATAATTGCTTTACTCCTGTAAAATGAGATGAAAACCCACTGGAGAGATTAAAATGGGAGCCAGATGATCCCTACAAGAAGCACGGGGCCAGGGTCTCCCTGAAAGAGTCCAAGGAAGGAACAGCGTTAGAAGAGTACAGATTTTTAAAGATCTTTCAGCCAATATGAGCTTTAACTTTGAACTAGTAAGCTAAAAATGTACCGTAGATGGCGCACGCTTGTAATTCCAGCACTAGGGAGGGTTGAAGCAGGAGTATTACTGTGAGTTCAAGGCCAGCCTGAAATACATAGAGAGATCCTGGCCAAAAGAAAAAAAAAAAATTATTCAAGGCATGTTCCTCTTGCTCTGGGGAAGCGAGAGGCTTGGATTTTACTTAGTTCTGCAGAAGAAAAGTTTCTCTTGAAAAAATTACCAGCCTCACCTCCTTTGAACTATATTGACAAGATAGCTTTTCCCCGGGTTCCTTTATTCAGGAAATGAGGGCACAGTGGTGTCATTGTATCCTGGGTGTCCTATTGAACTAGGGTGACAACTGTGCCAGAGCCATCACAGGCAGTCAGTTCCATTCAGGACTGTGCCTGGGTCTGCTGGCTGTGCCTTCCAGCCATGGAAGTGACCCTGCAGGTGTCCAGCGGCCGACCTGGTGAATGAAGGGTTGCAAAACACTTCCTTCTTTGGGTTTTTTACTTTTTGAGAAACATTTTGGACTCTTCCTTTGCTTAGTTCCTTATCTAAAGAACACGGATCTCAGTAGACTTGGAATCATCAGAAATACCACTGAAAAGGTAGTTACTGAAGACGTTGCCATTTGCAAAGTGTTAACATGTTTTCCAAGTTAATCCATTTCCACAGCTGTCTCAGTTTCCTAGTCAGCTTGAGCAACGCAGTTGTGAGGAGGTAGTGATATCAGAGGCAGCCTGTGTTTACTTAACGATCTTCAATAAGAGACCATCAAACCAGGCCTGTAATTCCAGCACTTGGGAGGCTGAGGCAGGAGGATGGTTGCAAATTTGAGACCAACCTGGGCTACAAAGTGAGTTCAAGGCCACTTTGAACTGCATAGTGAGACCCTCTCTGAAAAAAGAGAGCGAGAGAGAGACCATTGCCTCCTGAAGACTCCTCTCACGCAAAGCCCTTAGCACTGTGGTCACTCAGGTTATCACACTGTCCTCTTCATTATGCATGCCAGGAAAATGAATGTGTGCTGCCCATGAGAGTAAGACTTGAAAGTCAAGTGACCACCTGGGCATCTGTGTAGATTCAGATACAGTAGATGTGGGCTGGACCAGAGCGGGCCGGGCTTGTGCTTAATAAGACCCTGGATCAGTGGCGGTGAACTGTGTGCTGTGGCAGGCACGCAGAGCTCTTTCTTTGGCTCAGCAGCCATATCACCCCAGCAGCCCAGCATCTGCTGTTCAGGTTTAATTGCAGTGCTGGCACTTTGCTGTGAATAAGCGGGTTTTGGGTTACACCGTGGGCACTCAGTCTTTGAAAGGTTCGCCATCACTGCCCTAGATGGACAGTGGATTATAATTGAAGTAATAGCTAGTCAGTATTGAGTTGCTAGGACATAAAGTCCTGGATACAGCTAAGGATTCACTTGTCTTTCTCTAGTGGATACTTTTTTCTTCTTTCCTTCCTCCCACCCTATTTCCTTTTCTCTCTTCCTTTCTTTGCTTTTCTCTTTATCTCTGTCTCTGTCTCTGTCTCTGTCTCTACACTGGGATTGAATCAGGACCTTCACACTGAGCTGCATCCTCAGCCCTTTTACTTGGAGGCAAGGTGGTGTTAAATTGCTCAGGCTGAGTTTTAATTTGCCGTCCTCCTGCCTCAGCCTCCCAGATTGCTGGGATTACAGGTATAGCCACTACACCTGTCTTCGGGCCTGTGCATTCTTACTAAATAAGGTAGAAGTATTATTAACATGCCAAAGGACAAACAGCGTGATTCATGGGACAAATCTTCATTGAACATTAGCGAAATAAACCGAATTAAATACACACCCATTTCTGAAAGTCCAACTCCAGGCATTTTGACAAGAAAAATGAGGCTTTCAAACATGTTCATTGGCTAAAGGACAAAATAATAGTGGGACATGGTGGTGCACACCTGTAGTCCCAGTACTTGGAAGCCTGAGGCAGGAGGATCTCTTGAGTGTGAGGCCAGCTTATCTTTCTTAGGCTACATAGTTCAGGCCAGACTGAAGAACAGAAAGAGACCTTATCCCAAAAAAAGAAAAAGAGAAAAAGAAAAAGAAAATTAGTGAGACTTAAGTCTTTATGCTCTGCACTGTCCTAAGTCACAGATGTTCCAGCTTTTGGAAAAGGAAATTGTATTGGTTTAAGGGTGAGAAAAACAAATATTTTTAGTCAGTTGCCACTATACCAAAAAGACAACCTACTTGTATTTTTTTTTTCTTTAAAGTTCTGTGAGAGAGTAAAGCTTTTGTATAGAGAAAACCACAACCCTACTGACTTGGCTATTCTGTAGATCATTTCATTCATATTCAAGAGACACGATAGTAAGTTTGCCAATAAAAAGTTTTTCTTGAGCAGCCTGTGGTTTCCAAATGTATTTATTTATTTATTTATTTGGTGCTACTGGGAATTGAATCCAGGGCCTGAGCTACATCTTCTATCATTTTAAAAAAATTTTAAGAGAGGATCTTTCTAAATCTAAATTGCTCAGGCTTTGGCTGGAATTTGAAGTCCTCCTGCCCCAGCCTCCCAGAGTGCTGGATTACAGGTATTCACCACCAAAGCTGGCTCCAAATTTAGACTTTTTTGTTTGACTGTCTTGGAATGCAGTAAACTTGTAGATCTAATTTGCTCAACTACAAGGAACTAATCTCATTATCTGAGTTTACTACACAGCACTTGAAGGCAAGTATTTAAATTGGTAAGAATTGGAATATGTGTTTAGCCTTGTGTCCTTGCATTGTATCACAAATTAACTGATTATGTTGAGGCATCTTTCCCCAGAATTATGCCCCACCATGTGAGTATAATATTACATTACTGTGGTAGTGATAATTTATCCTCCCCCCACTGTACATATAAGTTAAATTACTGTGGTAATGCTAATTCAGCCACTGTTTTAGAAATTTCCATATCTTTTTATCATTACATTTAGTAATCCTCACTCTTACACTTGAAGTAGTTACTAGATAATCCTTCAAGCTACCCTCCAGCTCTGCACTCATTAAAACACTTCTGATGTGCTTGGAGTTGCTTAGTGTTTTATCTATGAGACAGTGGAACTTTACCCGAGAGTTCCATTGTCTCATAGATTGCCAGGGCAAATTTCTTGTGTCAGAATTTATATTCTGGTCTTACATTGTTCGAATACCCCTTCTCATTTTAAATATAGTTTGCACCTTTTATTTTTAATGCCCGCTGTGAATGTACATCATAGAATTTTAATTTTAGAGCTGATACCGCTTTAGGAGTTGATGGCCTGTGTCATGCCCTCCTCCCAGTTTTTCCTTAGAAGAGTGGTAAGCTGGGAAGTGTGTTCTGCAGGTACCTGTCGTACTAGCAGGCAATGCTCTGAGGGTGTGTGTGTGATTGAAGAGTGAGTACAGGATTAATTAGCAGGCTTTGATGCTGAGCGTGTAGAGGGTGCAGGTTGTAGTTGTCATTAAAATAAAGCTCAACATGTGGTGACATCTGTTTACCTGAGGATAAAACCTTTAATTCTTCTAGCAGGAAGAATACACTTTTTATCTGAATCCACTGGATGAATATTTGTTTTTGTTGGCGTGCTGGTGTCGTTTTCCTATATCATGTAGTATATCTATAATCTAATTATATAGCTACACTTAAAATTTAAATAACCATTGAGAAGTGACTTTGGTTTTTAAAAATCTATAAAATCTAAAAAGTCGTTAAAGAGACAAAGTTAGCTTGAGAAGTCCGCCGAAAGGAGAACTCCAGAACGGCTTATTCTTGCATATTGTTTGAGCCACAGGGCAGGAAGAGCTTGCTTTGCTCAAGGATTGTTAGTAAAAATGTTGGGGATTTTTTGTTGCTCAGTAACAAGGCTGTACACAGGCATTTACAACTTTTTTGGTTTAGAACTGGGGCTGAGGTGGGAAGATACTTAACAAATACAGGGGTGCAGTTAAGTGACAAGAGTAAGTTCTGACACTGCGTGTCATGGCAGGATAGTTAGGTAGACAATAATGAATGCTGTGTTTCAGAAATAGCTACTGAAAAGATTCTGAATGTTTCCAGCACAATGAAATGATATGGCATTTACCCTGATCTGATCATCAGACACTATATACATGTATTAAAATATCACACAATACCTATAAAATGTATACCTGGGTTTGTTGTTATTGTTGGTTGATTTGGGACAGAGTCTCACTATGTAGTTCAGGTTGGCCTTGAACTCACTATGTAGCCCAAGCTGGCCTCTCCTAGCGATCCTCCTGCCTCAGCCTCTCAAGTGCTGATATTACAGGCATGCACAGCGAGCGACACCTGGCTAAAAATAAATAACTGTTATATGCCAATTAAAATTTATATTTAGATGCAAATGTAAGGTTCAGATAGTATAAAGGCATTGTGCTTTTTTCTCAAAAGATAAAGAACTTATTTGGAACTTAAGAACTCTTTCTGTCCTAATTTTACTTACTAAGGAAAATTTGAGATTGACCCTGTTCTTATAGTTCTGACTTATGAAAAATAGTAGGCTTAATTTTTGAGTTGTGATTGTTTTAGCTTTAAAATGTAAACTAAAGCATTTTTCTCTTGTTTTGAAAACTGATCTCTGAAATAAAATGCCATGCAGATTTTTTTTGTTTTGGTTTTGCATTCTGTTCCAGTTTACCAAATATATAATTTGGAACATGATCAAAGTATATTCATTTCTTTTTCTTTTCAGTGCTGAGAATTTAACCCAGGGATGCTCCCCCACGGACCTACATATCCAGGTCTTTTTATTTATTTTATTTTGAGACAGAATCTCACTAAGCTGCTCCTGCCTTTGATTTTCCTGTCTCAGCCTCATGAGTAGCTGGGATTAGAGGCAAGGGCCGCTACACCCAGAACATTTTTATAGTTTAAAGCTATTTAAAGTCAACACCTCTGATTTGTTCAAAGCTATGTACTTAGCAGGTGAGACCCTTGCTTTTGTTACCTTTTTCGTTTTTTGTTTTTGAGACAGGGTGTCACTATGTAACCCAAGCTGGTCTTGAACTCCTGGCGATCTTCCTGCCTCAGCCTCCCAGGTGCTAGGGTTACAGGTGTATAGCACTGCGCCTGGCTCTAATATCCATTTGTTAATAAATATAGTAGGAATTGATGTTCCAAGGCTGCTTCTGAGGATTTTTGCATGCCAAAGTGTGTTACTCTGCAGATGACTTTCTAGGTTCCAACATTTCCCTGTCTGTAACTTCTCCAGGAAGTTTTACAGTCCAGAAATCAGCTGAGTTGTTTGTCTCATGAGATGCTAACTAGTCTCTCAGTCCCAAGAGGTTGGGCAGTCTGGTTAAACAGCCAATATTGTGTCTCATTAGAGGAGATAGGTTTGTCATTGGGGTTCCATAAAAGTAAGGTTTCTGTGTTGTTAGCAGTTAGATATTTATTAAGAGACATTTCTACGCAAACAAGACAAAAATGGGTTAATGATCAGAAGACCTTTTGTGTCCAGAGTGGCTGCTGCTTGTCAGGATTTCTATTTTTATTTTTTTTTTTGGTACTGGGGATTGAACTCACAACCTTGTGCTTGGTGGCTTGCCAAGCAGGCGCTTAAGCCACTGAGCTAAATCCCCAACCCCATGGTCAGGATTTCTAGATGTTAGGTTTTTGAAGCACCTTCAAGTGGAGTGGGGACAGACAGTGGATTTTCCTGGATTGTAACTGGACTTTCAGCATGAAGATTTGATCATAAAGAAGCTGTTGTGATGATCTCTTTGAAGTCTGTATCCCAAACTGTCTGGGTTTACTTGCAGGACTTCAGCAAAAGGGCAGTTTTAACTTTATTGATTGTGAATGTCTTAGTTACTTTCTCATTGCTGGGACAACATACTCAACACCCACAACATAAAAGAGGAAAGGTTTCTTTTTTAGCTCAGTTTGTGGCAATGTGGCAGAGGAGAAAGAGCTCATGGCAAGGCGGGCAGGAAGCAGAGAGACTTCTTTCCCTTTTTATTACATCTGCTCTGCAATCCTATTGGTTAGTGCCACCCTCACCTAGGGTGAGTTTTCTCTCTTTAGTAAGTTCATTATCTGCCCGCTCTCAGAGCTTTGCTAAACCAATCATCGGACTAATCTAGTGTCACACACACCCATGGTCCTATCACTCCCACAAGCTCCACCTATGACCTCAAGAGGCTTTTGAGGGGAGGGCATCTAGATAAAGCTGAAACACTGAGCCATCGAGTGGAAGAAATGATTGTAAGTATTACTTTGTAAAGTAGTAATCAGATAGTGGAGAGAAGTAGAATGATTCAGAATTCAGTCTAGATTTCAGGTAGATAACAAATCCTCAGAAAATGAGTTAGAATGTAATGTCAGGTTGTGCTTTAGCTTTTTCCAGTCATAACTTCTTTCTCTCTGTAGTCCCCCATTTCTCCTAATCAAAATACAACTGTTTAGTTTCGTTAAACTTGGCATGATGATTTACGTAACTGTAGCAAGTGACTGCAGGCCCCATTTGTTTGCTTCCCTGGAACTTTTTACAAAGATTCTCAGATTAAACTTTTAAAAGCCTCTTGAGGATAGCAAACCCAAGCCAAGGGCCATCAAACTGTACCTGCAGTTGCAGTTCCTGGGCTTGCCTGGAAGTGACATTCTTTATCTACCCATAAAGTGCCATAGGAATCATGGGTTCCGTGAACTCAGCCAGTTTTTCCCTGGAGGTTTTATTGGTTCCATAACTCAACCCTAGTTCCTTAAAGCTATCTGGTTATGTCTGAATTCTAGTCAAAAGCGTTGCTAACATAACCAGTGTTAACAGTAGTCTGCAGTTATGCAGAGAATAGATTGTTATACATTCTTCTTGAACTTATGCAAATAACTATATTGCCACAAAAATAAGAATACTTATGACTATTCCTGAGTTCTGGGGAGATCATGAAACGAGGCAACTACTGTTTCCGTTGTTACAAGCTACAGATAGTTTCAGGGAAGAATAATGTTTCCTTAAATTTGCAAAACAAAAACAGTAATGCACTATCGGTGTTTCAAATGAAAAGTCATCAAAACTGTCATCATTTCATTCACTGTCACCTAATTCCCTTTCCTTCTGCTTGATCTCCAACACTTTAACCCGTCGGCTTCATTAGAGACCTGCAGATTCTTAGGCAGTAGGTGGGCAAGATTGAAATTGTCAGCATCTTCATTAGAAAGTATTTAGCAGTCTGTTTCATGAATCTTACAGCAAATGCTTTTGAAGAAGACTCGGAACAAGTATGGCTGACACAGAGAATGGCCGTAGTTTAAAAAATCTGATGGTGGTTCTTTATGACAGTGAGGCACCTCACAAAAAAATCTGGTTATTTTTGTGGCATATAGCATTTAACAATAACCACAATTATGACTGTGAATATATTAGATTTACAAGAATGTCATACAAATTTTGAAATGCTCATAGTAATAACATCTATAAATATAGTTTAAGGAAGGCTTTTCATTATTTATTGATACTACATTTGATATTTAGCAGATCAAACCTAATTAGTTTGCTATCACTTTTTTTGATGAGTCATATTTTATTTTATAAACTCATTTTATTTGTTTTTTTTGGAGTTAAAGGGAACACAGGGTAGGGGGAAACTGGTGAAGGAGGAATGAAAATGATAGAAAAACAACATATGTATGTATACTAATTCCCCAAACAAACGTAATTATTAAGTACTACAAACATATACCAATAGAATATTTTTATTTATTTTGATGGGAATAAAAAAACAATAAACTGGAAAATAAAAACCAGTGGAAGCAACATTGAATTTCAAAAACAAGACAGAAGGAAATCCCCCCTAGTTGCTATATTGCATATTGTTATTCTTTAAGCAGATGCTCAGACTACCGGCCCCAGTCCTGCAGTCAGTCAATCAATACAAGCATTAAGTTGTTTTTGTACTTTAATTGCTGTCATCCCAGCTTCCTCTGAATCACAGGTTGCCAACATGGTGTGTGTGTGGGGGGAGGTTTAGGGGGCTCTTCTTTCCCAGTCGGTGTGCCAGCTGGCTCATGGGAAAGGCGGACTGACTTCATCTGGTATCACTTTTATAAAATGGGAGCTTTCCAGAGGCCCAACTGGAAAATCCCCTAGTTAATTCAAGGTAAAAGCTTTACTTTTGATTTTGAGGAAAATATCAAAGTTTTTTTAATTTCAAACGTAACATAATACGATCTTGGTTATTTGTTGAATCAAAGTGACAATAAAAGATTTAAAAGGCAAATGTAAAAGGTTATGTATTTATAAAATAAAACTTTCAGAGAATACTCATTTTTCTTCAGTAATTAAAGATCTAATAGCCAATAAGCATAAGAAATTTATCTTAATAAAACTGTAGGTCTTTTAGGGCAAGGCGAGGGATGTCTTAGTTACTTTCCTTATTGCTGAGACAAAAATACCTGACACCCAGAGTTAAAGGGGAGAAGGCTTATTTGGCTCACAGTTTGTAGAGGTTTCAGTTCCTAATTGTCTGGCTTCAAGTGAAGGTGGTGTGACAGAGGGGCATCATAGAGGAGAACCAGTTCATGGCAAGCAGAAGACAGCAAAAGCAAGCAAGCAAGGGGGAAGACAAGCCTTTTTCTGTCCCTTATATTGTATCTGGGCTACTCAGATTAAGGCAGTTTCTAACCAATCAGTGGACTGATTTAGTGATCACACACCCTAATTCCCAGTGTCACACACTTTAGATGCAGCCGCCTCTGAAAAAGATCCACGTGTCCTATGACTGTGTGAGGTTTTGGGAGGAGACATCTAGACAGCCATAAAATGGGGCATCGCAATTCCAGACTTTAAGTTATACTACAAAGCTACAGTGATAAAAACAACATGGTATTGGAAAAAACAAAACAAAACAAAACTAAACCAGACTCATTGATCAAGGGACCACAAGATATAGAAACAACTCCAGGCATACTCACCTATTAACTGACATAGGTGAGTGTTATGGATTAAAAACTGGTGGTCAACTTAACACTAGCAGAATTGAATCACCATGTTGCTGAGTATAGATGTTTCACCTGAGTAAGGTTGCCAGCAGTTCTCCTAGAACCCACAACACCTCAATGCACTAACACAATAGCTTCTCCTTCTCCATTTATACTGGAGAAGCGCTGGTCCTCACATCGAGCATTGCTTCCTGGTTGTGGAGGGGAAGATGTGTGCTGCTTGGTCTCCAGGGTGAACTCGTCACACTGGCTTCCTGGCATGTACTCGACTGTGCTTATAGTTGGAGGAGCTCGGGGTCTCCATGTCGCTGAGGATGGCTGTGGCGCTTTTCAGGACAGCCCTGGTCTTTGTTGTGAGTGTGACTTCTCAGCTCCAATGTAGAACACTCAACCTATCAGCACAGCTCCTTCACCCTGCTGGCATAGACTTCCTAGCTTCCACTGCTGAACTTTGGGCCTCATAGCACAGATCCATAAAAGGGACTGGTGTGAGTCCTTCTTGTGGGCTCTAGACTTCCAGCTGGACTCGTGGGAGGCATTGTCATGAGCTCTGGGTCTTCATCTGGACTGTTGTGGGACATTGCTGTGGGATTCAGGCCCTTGATTGAATATTCTATGTCTTTAGTGTTTTGGATAGATTTCTTGCATTTTCCTGTGTTAACTCTGGGTGACCATCATAAAAATAATATTATAAACTCCATGTCTTGATTCTAATTGTTGTCTGCACAACCCCTGACTACAACAGTGAGTTTTGAGAGAGGGCCAAATCTTTTTACTGGAGGAAAGAGAACCTCTTTAACAAGTGGTGCTGGGAAAACTGGCTACCCACATTATCCCCATGCTGAAGGTTAGACCCATATTACTCACCATGCACCAAACTAAAATCAACATGGATCAAAGATCTAAACAGAACAGAAACACTTAATCTGATGGAAGACAAAATGAGTAAAACCCTTGAAGACATAGATGGAGGCAAAGACTTTCTGAACAGAACTCTGGTTGCACAAGAAGTAATACCAAGAATCAACAAACGGGATCACATCAAATTTAAAAGGTTTTGCATAGCAAAGGAAACCACTAACAGAGTAAAGAGACAACCTACAGAATGGGAAAAAAATTCTGCCAGCTACTCCTCAGACAAGACTGGTATTTAGAATATATAAAGAAATTTAAAAGAGCCCCTAAATTGACAGACCCAACTTAAAAATGAGCATCTCAAATGAATAAGCACTTCTCAGAGAGAAAAATGCAAACAGCCAGTAAATACGTGAAAAAAATTCAACATCACAGACCATTTAAGAAATGCAAATTAAAACAACACTGAGATTCCATTTCACTCCAGAAAGAGGGGCTAACATCAAGACACTGACCAATCACGAATGCTGGCAGGGCTCTGAAGAGAATGGAACACTTCTCCATTGTTGGTGGGACTGTGCAACCATTATGGAATCAGTATGGAGACTCCTCAGAAAACTAAAAATGGAAATTCCATTTGATGCAGCCACTCCCTTTCTAGGTATCCTCCTAAGTGAGCTAAACACATCACACCACAGTGATGTATGCATATCCATGTTTACAGCAGCAGTATTGATAGCTAAATCTTGTAAACAGTCTATATGTCCATCAACAGATGAATAAATAAATAAATAAAATGTGGTGCTAATGCACAACAGACTGCTATGCTGCAAAGAAGGATGAGCTTGAGTCATTTTGAGGAAAAGTAGATGCATCTTGAGACCATAACGTTAAGTGAAATAAATCAGACACAGAAGCAGAAATACACATGGTTTCTATATAAGAAAACTTGTCGTGTTCAAAACTCTTCAGCCTTTTCTGTCAGATTCTAACCTCTCATCAGTCACAATGCTAGGGATGTGACTCACTGAGTAACAAGTAATTACTTAGAGTAATTGAACTACATTTCTCGATGCCCCTGGGTTGATGCTTCAGTATCTTACGACTTCTGTTTCCTTTGCTTGCCACAATAGCTGGCCAGTCAATGAGACTAGTTTTGTAAAAGAGTTTATTCACCGGGCAGTCACGGGCGCTACTGCAGAGCAGCGCTCAAATCCCTCTGCCTGAGGACATCGAGGATTTTATGGGATAAAAATATACGGTGATTTAAGAGGTGGAGAAAGGTGACTGGAAGTGGAGTAATAAGTGGTTTTTGCGTGTGTCATCAAATTTCATGGCTCTTTATAGGTGCTGTCTTCAGAAAATGGTGGCATTAGTATGGTCCAAGGATAGAGTCCTTGGGTATCTAATGTCAACAGTCACCAGTGCAGGCCCAGATATAGGTGTGGGCCCCGGTGAAAAGGCAGTAGCTTTAACACAAAGTGTTCATGTCCCCGGAATGTAACCCAGGCAGTTCTTGTGATTGTGACCCAAATGCCACAGGTTAGTTACAGCAGAGTTATTGGGAAACTGATAAATAGTACATTGCTCAGCTGCATGACCTCCAAAATTAGTGATAAGAAAGTGACTAAAAGCAAGTGAAGGGTGAGAATACATTCACGGTTTCTTTCGGTGTTAGTACAAGTCTAAATACTGGTTTTCAGCCTTCATTATCCAAGTTTAACCATGAATTATAGGAGATGTTACCTACTATATAAAGTAAGATGTACAGTTTAATTTATTACGCATGGAGATGACTTCGTTGGTATTTTTAGCTTCATTTAAGTTTTGTTTAATTTGTTCTCTAAAGTCTCATCAGGTCTTTTCCTGCGGGTGGAAGCTGCCTAGCATGTACACCGTGTGGCGAGGTGGCTGCATTTGCCTGAGACCGCAGCCTCTGAGCTGCTTTATTTTTAGCCTGTGAGGCTCGAGGCAGAGGCACTTTGGTGTCCTTACCCCTTTGGTTGAGAGAGCTAATATTGAGTGACTGGCTGATTTTTATTGTGTACAGATCTCCTTCTGTGTGATGCTCCTTGGTATCTGTAGATCCCAATCATTGGCTTTGCAGTCTAAAAGGCTGCTTCACTCTTTTCTTCTAGGCCATGATCAGAAAGTGTTGCTTGTTTTTCCACTGTGATAAACTACCATGCAGGTATAATTACTTTCATTATACCTGGGTGGGCCTGTGGTCCTTTATTGAATCTTTACTTCCTGTGTGTTTACCTTTAAGAGTCTTGCAGTAATTTCAATAGGGCATTTCTGAAAGATGTTCCAGTAATCCACCCTCCCACACGCAGTAGTCAGTAGTCAGAAGTGGTTGTAGAGGACTTGAAGTGTGGTCAAATTGAGATGTGTAAAATATATACCAGATTTTAAAGACTTCGTATAATCAAAACAGTGTAAAATGTCTCATTAATAGTTTTCGCTTTGCTCACATTAGAAGGATAATGTTTTGAATGTATTGGACTAAATATATTACAGTTTATTTCATCTATTTCATTTTATCTTTTTAATGTGACAGTTTAAAATTAGAAACGTGGCTTACTATATTTCTTTTGCACAGTGGTGCTTATAATAGAAACGTGTACGGAATGTTCAGAATGGTTTTAGCATCCTGGGTTTGTCCATCTGTTTGTGGAGTTGCAGGATTACTTTAGAGCCGCGTAACATGTGACTTTGGAAGGACTTAATGGTCAGTAATCTGCTTTCTTGTAAAGCTAGTGAAAGTTTTAAATCACTTGTGGAAGGGGTGCAGCATTCATTCCCCAATGGCTGAACTTCAGACGGGATGAAGGAGCGCCTGCCTCCTTAGCGCTGCCCTGCCTGTCTACTCAGTGCCAAGTGTTTTGGTGGAAATTTGTCTTAAGTTTGTTAAAGTATTTACTTTACTAACATGAATAGTCCTGTATGGGGGTTTGTTTGGGTGTTTTGGGTTTGTCTTACCTTTATTGAGCTTCTAGAAGTCCAGTAAATCCAAGGGGGCTTCTCTTTGTGAGTTTTATTTGCTGTGCTTGATTAAGGAATCCAAACACAGCAGCTCCTTGGCTTGCTTCCTTTCGTATTGCCTTTTCCTTGTGCATTCGCAGTGAGAAAAGAAAAGTACTAATTTGATAAAGATAGTCTGACAAAGACTGCAATGAAGCCTATAAAAAATCAGAAAGAATTGTATGGGATGAAATAATGAAAATGAAATCTCTAAAGCAAATACTGTTACTACTTTACAAATACCTTATTGATTAAGACAATTACTCTTTCAGTCAGCATCGCTCTCGAGAAATATGTGATTTTTTTCCTTTACTTTTTTTTTTTTAAGACAGGGTCTCATTACACAGTTCAGGCTGGTCTTGAACTCACTATATTACCCAGGCTGGTCTCAAACTCACAGCAATACTCCTGCCTCGGCCTCCCAAGTGTTGGATTACAGGCATGTGCCATCATGTTCAGCCCAGGAATGTGTGATTCTTGGTGATGCTTTTTATTAGGAGTCAGGGATTAGTATGTAGACCTGTGGTTCAGCTCTAAAGGGAAGAGGGGAATGAAAGTTACTGCAAATTTATGAAATAAAAAATGAAGATCAAGATAAATTATTTCAAGGAGCAATCCAGTTGGAAATGTAAAATAAAATAGGAAGATAGAAAGAATGTAGAGCTAACCAGATAAGAACAAAAAATAATTAAGTATAAAAGAAAATGATAGGAATGGCTAGGACTTGATTTTCATCAGAAACTGAGTGTGTAATTGGAATTAATGTCTTTAGGCTGTGTTTACATGATGTATAATTTTAATGTGGCATAGGGCAGTGTTCTGTAAAATGTGGTTAAGGAAACCAGGAGTGGTGGCACGCACCTGTAATCTTAGTACTCCGGAGGCTGAGGCAGGAGGATTGCCAAGAGTTTGAGGCCAGCCTAGGCGACATACATGAGTTCAGAGCTTGCCTACACTACATAATGAGGCACTGACTCAAAACAACAAAGCAAAATGAAACAAAACAAAATAAAAACAACCAAAAAACCCTATAGTTAAGGGTTGGTTCAGCATCAGAATTCCTGCAGTGCTTGCAAAATGTAAATTCTTACCTCAGAAGAACTGTATATTTTGGGGATATGATGCCTTGAAATCTGTATTTTTATTTGCTTTCTTCCCACTGGCCTCTTGATAACATTTAAGTGTTGGAACTTCTGTTAAGTTGTGTCAGAGTGCCTAAATTTTTTGGCATGTATAATTATATGTAAAGTATTTCAGCAATCAGTAAAATGAATGTATACTGTAAGTTCATTGGGATTGGTATAATACACAGCTCTATCTAGCCTGGCAAGGCATAATACTGAGATTTAGAGTATTTAGGATCATGCTGATTGGGAAGCAACTATTTTTGTATCCGTCATAAGATGTCAGAGATCTATTTCCTACTCTTGGAGCTAAGCAGGTGTTCTGTTGGTATTCGTAACAACAGCATTGTGCAGCACATGCCCTATACAGAGTAGGCTTTCTCCTGGGGTGGTGGATCTACTGTGATCACATCAGAGAGGGTCCCAGCCAAGTTAAAAGAAGCACTATCTATATGGTTTCATTTATGATTCTTTGACAGCCAAAAACAAAAACCTGGACTTCAACTGGCTTAGATAGAAAGGACACTCATTATGTCAGGCTAGCGCAGTAGTGAATTTTAATGACTCTCCCCTACATACTTAAGACTGTGTACTTGAGTTTTTGTTAGACCATAGAAATGATGATGTGGACTAATGTGTGTCGGGATCCATCAACATCAAAGGCTTGAACCCTTCATTTTATAACTAATGTATGAAAAGAAATCAGCTGCATTTTTAGATCACTTATTATAAAGCTCATGATTTTTATTGAGACTGTGTTTCCTGCAAAAAAAAAAATCATGTCTATGATTGATGAGGAAAGACTGTATTTAAGAGGCACGGGGGAGATAGCCCAGTGACACAGTGCCTGCCTGGCGAGTGCGAGGTCATAAGTTTGATTCCTGGTACCAAAACCAAACAAAATCAAAAAAAAAAAAAAAGAGAGAGCGAGAGAGAATTTGGAAAGTCCAAGCTTTTCATTATTCAGGCTTGCTGCGGGTACAGCCCTGGACTGTGGCACTGAGTTGGACAGTGGTTTTGATGATGACATGGCATGCTGGAAAATACCAGTAGAGGCCTGTTGAGAGCCCTTTAAACTGGAAATTGAACACACATGCGGGGCTGCTGCATGGCCAGGGCAAGATAAGACAATGGCTGAGGGTGCTAGGCTCCAACTCCAGTTAACTAGATAAAGACTATAGCTGCAGGCATTTCACCCCTGTAGTGAAATGAAACATGGAGATCCTCTCCTTTGTTAACATAATTTGTTACTTAGAAAAGTCCTCGAACCACTCCCAAGGTCTGTTCAATTTCCTGTTTTCCACTCTAACCCCCTAAATAAATACAGGTGATTCAGAGACATTCCCTGTCTTACCCCCTCAGAGTCTGGAACTCTGCAGAAGGGTTTTGATCCTCCTGGAGCCCTAAAATCATACCATTATCTCATTTATTTTAAGCCTTCACTGCACAATCATTTGGGAGATTGGGGATATAGGTTAGGTCCCCAGTAGAGGCCGAATTTTTGTATGCCTATTCCACAGCACCATTACTCTTCCTGGTGAAATTCAAAGGCGGGATCGTGGTTCATTCAGTCAGTTTGTGCTATGCTGAAATTGTATGCACACAAGCCTGAGTTTATAAGCATTCTTACTAGGGATAACGAAGGTAGCAACAGAATTTGAGTTCTTTTCCTATGATTCCACTTTTCATGCAAAAAAAAATTTATGTATTGTATCCATGCTTACAAAAGAACAATGTTTTTATCACAAAAAAACGGTTGACTTTTTAAAAGTTTGTATGGCAAATGAGGAAACAATATCAATGATACTGTATTTCTTTCTCTAACTGAACCCTTCAAAGCCCTACCATTTCCCTAGGAAAAGAACCACAGTTGGAACTACCTCAAACTCAGAATTGGGTAGTTGAAATTGAATTTATTTAACAAGTAAGTATGGATATTGGTGTAATCATTATGAAAAGAAATTATTATAATTTTACATCTTTCATAATTAGCAATGTTTTGATGTATGCTGTGAATTTTAACATAATTGTGAAGAAGTTAAACATTGCTAGACTTTTACAAAGATCCCTTGTGAAGAACTTTGTTAATCTTTTCAGGTCAATAGGTCCATTCCAAATATTTTTTTTCCCCATGACTTAGAATAGCACGAATAAATCTGCTCCTTTTGCTATGAACTTCTATAGAAAAGTTGCACATCAATTCCATAATTCTTCACATGTAAGATCATTTTTGTTCCTCACTTCATATTTCAAGTTCATAAATATTTCTTGCTGCATCTACATCTGTACCAGAATGAGCTGTCATTCCAGTGCTTTTATGACATTCTCATTAATTACTATAAATAAAACCATTTGTCTTGGTTACTTTTTCTCTTGGTAGGGACAAAATACCTGGCTCCCCAGATGAAACAGGGAAAGGTTTATGTAGCTTACAGTTTGTGGAGATTGTAGTCATAATCAGCTGGCTCCAAGCTGGGTGGCATGGCACTGGGGCAGCACTTCAAGGCAGCAGCCAGCAAAAGCAGCCAAAGCAAAAGAGGGGAAGAATAAGGCTGTTGTCCTCCCTTATATTGTAAGCAGGCAGCTACCACCCACCCCCTCTCACGCCAGGGCAGGTGTAACACTCACACTACCTCTGTAGCATGCTCTTGTACAGGCTGAGGGTATTTACAAAGTTAAGGATCATGGCAGCCCCCCCCTCCGAGTTTCTTAATTAAGTTTCTAAATTTCTCAAGTTGACACAATGTATCAACCATCACACCATTTCAGGAGAATCCACTTTGAATCTGTTGTCCAAGAATGTTCTGGATGGGGTCATTGATTTGCTTCCACTTGCGATCTTTGCTTCTAAATTTTTAAAGAACTTTTCATCCACAGTTTTCAGTGTTCCCCATGGCTATTTTTCTTAACTCTCAACTTTCCTCTGTGTGAGCATGGTTTCTGCTACTGTTGCAGCCCAGAGAAGTCTTACATTCATTTTAATTTTTATTTATTTATTTTTCAAATCCATTTTATGCAAACATAAAAAGAAAGAAAAGGAAAGAGAAAGAAGAAGAGGAAGAAGAAGAAATAAACTATAACAAAATTTCAAAACACATCAGAGGATAACAGTGGTACATGCATTGCCCACTGTCATCCCCAGATCAATCACCCAGAGCACAAGACATTTGCCTTCAATTGTCTGAACAGTACCAGCACAAATCTTTCTCTTCAGCGAAACTTACATTCATTTAAAATGTTTATTTATCCAGTCAACTCCTATATATCTGTCAGGTCTGTTAAAGGGTGAGTTAGGTAATAAAAATCAACATCTGTGCTTTTAATAACTTTGTGATTTAAGGAAAACAACATGCAAAAAGATAGAGAATAATGAACAATAACAGAGGTGTGGAAGTTCTTTTGAGGGTTGGAAATGGAGAAGTTTGGGAAGTTTTCACAGGGAAATGGTTTTGAAATGTGAAATGGATACGTCTGACCAAGAGGGCAGGTGAAGCATTTCAGGAGACATGAAGAGCCTTTGTGCAGCTCTCAGCAGGCCGTGCTTGTATCTTTTGGATAATATAAGTAAACACTGCAGCAAGACCTGTATAAGGGATGAGAAAAGAGGGTGCTGAAAGTTTAGTTTAGGAAAATATTTTTGAAATACTGAAAATTTGAAGTATTGCCAAATTTTATAAATGTTCAAGACATGATTGTGTTTTGATTTGGCCAAAATGTATGTTTAAACTTAAGTGTCTTGGTCTTTTGATATACGTGAAAGAACTCTTTAATAATACTGAGCACTTTGGGAAGTAGCACTGTTTGCATGTTTGCTTTAGTCTCTCTCATGCTCTCCTTTTAAAGAGATGAAGTGTTAACAGGTATAGCTAATGCAGCTCTCCTACCCCTCCACCTCTTTAATGCCAGAGGATATCACTGTCCTCAAGTTATTGAAGATCATTTCCAAGCATATTTTTGTACTTTGATTGCACATCCATAAACAACACATACTGTTGTCTTAAGTGTGTTTGCAATTTTCATGTCAACACCTTTGCATTATGTACGCTTGCTTGCAAATTGCATTTCTACTACCATTCTGAGATTTGTCTAAAACTTTCCTGTAGATCTAGTTCAGTTGAATTGTGTGAATCAACCACAGTTTATGCATCTATTCCTAAGATTATGCATTTTACTGAGGATTCTCCGTGTGTGTTTGTGCCAGATTCTCTCTAGGATAGATTTTTAAAATGGAATTGTTGAATTAAGATAAGCTTGTGCTCCAAAATTGCTTTCTACATTGGTTGTATCAATTTGTGTTCTACATGTTTTACTTCCCCCATCTACCAATAATTGTTATTGTATTTTAAAATTTGTGTCACTGCTATGTTAAATCACTTCATTATTTTAATTTGTCTCTTCTGATGATTAGTGAGTTTGAATGTTTTTCAGTATGTTTTGGGGAAGTTAAATATTTTACATTTATTTTTTAGGGTTTTTAATAGTTCTTTCATAAATTTTAAAATTATGTTTTGGGGTAACCCATTCATTCGGGACCCCTCTTGTCTGTCTCTCAGGAGTTACCCTATTTCCCATTCCTATTACATATTCCTTTTCTCAAATTTCCCTACTCTTAAAAAAAAGATTATGTTCTAGATAGTTGGTTTATGGGATAGAAAACTTTTCATTCTGCATCAGTTTTTTTTTTTTAAATCTAAAACACTGTTTAATTGTCTTCCTGTTTTGTTGGTTATGACTGGAGCCTTTGCATCCTAACCTTCTTATGACAATGTCAGAAATAAGCCTACTTAACAATTTTAGCGGTTAAGGCCAGTGTTTGAAGAGCTGAAGCTTATATCTAGGCTCCTATGGTCTTCAGTGGTTACTTAATATTCCTCATCTCTAATAGCAATAATAATACATTATAATATGCATATATGCACTCATGTACAAATAGCACAGAGCTTAGGACTGTACTCACAGTAAGTTGAAGTAATAATAAGAACAGTATCACAATGTTGATTTTATCAGATATCTTGTTTTCATGGTATGTTTACTTCTGTAAAACTTGGGTAATCTATTACCCAATTCATAGTTTTGTAGTGCATTATGATAGCATGCAGTGACTTATTTCTGTGATTTTCGTATACTGGTAAATATATATCACTGCTCAAGGGTTTCTTAATTTACACAAAAATCTATACGGCTACTTTTTTTTATTGGGTAGTCTTGTCTAAGTGTTAGATTTGCATGTATTTATACTGTTCACTAAATCAATACATTCTTTATAAACTGATGGAAAATATTTTTAGACACATTTATAAGAGCACTTACTGATTTAATAAATCAGATGCTTGCCAGGCATGCATCAGTGTAAATTGCTGTTTATGTATAATATAAGCATAGTTCTTTAGACAGAGTACATAATTCATCATTCAATTAACATAAATATATAATCAGTCAGTAGTTTGTCTTCCAAAGCCCAATTCATGCAAGAAACTTTCTTTGAAATATAGAAATTAAAGTTGTTGCTCATTTCATTTGATGATTCTTCCAGAGTACATTTACGTTCTCTTTACGCTTTAAATTTAGATTTTTAAATGCTCGTTTCATAGTAACAAAGACTTGATCACTGCCTAGAATGCATAAGGCTCTTCTTAAAAACAAAGTTTGTTTTAAATTCCTAAGTCATTAGAATTTGTACTTTACAATCTGAAAATAATTATTTAAATGTTTTGAAGGTTTACCTTTTGGAAGATACTCCAAAGAGTAATTTTGGGTTGGATGAAGAGAGGATCCAGGAACATCCTGTGCTGTTTTTCCAAAATTTCTATTTGTTCTTTCTCTTGTTATCAATAGGAAGTTATTTAATACTTCAGTATGAAGAGCCTTATATTATCTGTACTTACCATAGTTTAAAATAACGTGCATACATTGTTCTTCGTTGACATCAATTTTGGGCGCTTTCTATTGAGTACCTGTCCCACCGGTGAGTCTTCAGCTATCTTACGTCTCCTTATGGTCTCCCGCATGGCTGCGTTACACTTTACATCAGTAATCAACACTGCAGTGTAGTGACTGCACTATTAATACCGTAACTAATTTCCTCCTACAAAGTTTAGTATTCCTACCATTAAACATTGCTTATGATTTCGACTAGCTTTTGTTATGCTATATATTAGTTATTGTTTTCATCCCAACAAATTCAGGATGTTTATCATAGCATTGAGTTATTTTCCCAAACGACCAAATGCATGAAATAATTCATTGATAGTGTTTCCTTGTCACCTTCTTCCAATGTTTGCAACTTCCTTAGAGCTTGATCTTTTTCTTAAGTGTTAGCTGTGTTTTCTGCAGGTCTCGTTTACTTCTCTTGTCCTTGTTGTACACAGCCTAGTGCTGTATCCTTTTGCTTTTTTGGGTGTTGTGTTCTTATTTTGTTGAAACGTATATTCTAAAGCTACCAAAAAAAACCAAACAAACAAAAAAAAAACAAACCAAACCTGCATGTGGACGTGTAGAAAATCTTTGTTTAGTTCTTGTTTTAATTGATGTATTGGGAGGGTGTGGAATTCTGTGTTAGACCTCGTTGTTCCTCATAATTTTGAAGACATTTCTCTATCACACTTCAGTATCCAGGCCTCTTGAGTAATCCAGATACTTTTCTGATTCCGATTTCTTTGTATGTTCCTTGGCTTCATGCATTTTTAGAAGAGTTTCAGATCTTTTATTTATTCCTCACGTTCTGACATTTCATAGTGATGTGGTATAGACTTTTAAAATGTTTATCTGCTGTGACCTTCACTGTTGGTTTTTTTTTAATAAAGTGGACATTTCTGTTCTATAACATTTTCTAGTATTATATCTGTGGTAATATTTCTTTACCTTGTTCAAGTCCTTTATAGGGGGACCTATTCTTGAACTCCTTCTAAATAATTCTCTGTTTCATATTTTTCACCTATCTCTTACTCAGCTTTTGGAAGATTGCTTCAGTTTTATCATCCAAAACTTTTGTTGAATTTAAAATTTTCAGGAAAGTATAAGGCTCCTTTTTTCATTTTTATTTTGAAATGGGCCCACTGAGTTACTAAGTTTCCCATGCTGGACTCAAACTCAATGATTTGCCTGCCTCAGCCTCCAGAGTCCTGGAATTGTCTTCCACTGTAGACAGCGCTTTCTTAATTCTCTTGTTTCATTCCTTTAAATTTTCTTTAGAAAATTTAATGCTTTTCAGAGCCTTCTGTTCTTGTTTTAGGTACTCAGTACATTCTGGCCATCTGTATCTCTCTGTATCGATTTAAATTCTTTTATATCCTTCCATTTTTGCCAAGTTTCTCTTTTGTTTTGGAGTTCTACATTGACTTAGAAGGTTTTTCTCAAGTAACGAGTGATTCTGTGTTGTCCGGTCACATTTACGGGGCAGTGGGACAATGATTAGTAGTAGTGTAAGTCTCACGGCCAGCAGCGGTGATTCATCAGTGACACTTGCAAGAGCACCGAGCCACGTGGGCCCCACGCTGCCATCGGCACTGTGATAAGTGGCACCCTTGTCACCTGAGTGCATCGGGAAGCTTCTCCCCGACGTGAAAAACACCGTGCCTGCTACCTCAGGATACAGAAAAGAGGTGGAAAGCACAAGAGACAGAAATGTCCCAAGCACCAAATGGAGCGCACAGGCGAAACTTCAGGAGTGATCGGATGGACTGAGTGTGGGTCCCTGTGCACTTGGGTTTATTAGAAGAGAGGGAGAGAAAGCCAGAAAATGTGGAGCAGTAAGAGTGTGTAAATCTGTATATGACAGCATGTGTATAGATATTGTGAAATGTGCTTACTGACTCCTCAGCTGAGAAAAGCTTTGTTGAAATACTGTATTGCCTAGAAAAACAGTAAAGTAGGAGAGATTCATATTAGTTAGCAAGTTTCCTAGCACTAATGATTATATTTACATTTTGTTACACATTACCTGCCTGTAATCTCTCCTTTCCTTCTCTCTTTTTCTCTCTCAACCCCCACACCCTCTCCATTTGTTATTTACCTTACTGGGAATTGAACAGACAGTTTTCACACAGAGCTACATCTCCAGCCCTTGTAAAATTTTTTGTTTTGAGACAGCATCTCTCCACGTTGCCCAGGATGAACTTTAAATCTGTGGTCCTCCTGCCTCAGCCTCCTAGGATGCTGGGATTACAGGCTGAGCCACCATGCTTCTAGCTCCTTTCTCAGTTAGTTTAAAGTGATGAAATGAACAACCTCTTTTGCCTCATTACCTATGAGCATATTTTTGTTAACATAGGGAAACTCACTTGCATGTCTGGTTTAATCTGAAGTATCAACTGATTTTATTGTTTGGCTGCTTTTGTTGTGGGTCTTAGATTCAACCTTCTACTTGTTTTTTTTTAAGTCTCGTTTGAGGTGATGCATAAAGCAGTCATTACCATGGAACCTCGTATGCCACAGTAATAGAGAAGTCATCACGTACTTATTATCTTCATTATTACTGTTTGAAATGGGGTTTCTGTATGTTGCCCAACTCAAGTGACTTTTTCCCCCCTTGGCTTTCTAAGTGCTGGGTCCTTTGGTGTGTGCCATTACATCTTACTACGTGCTTCTTGTTTTTATCCTTTTGATTTAAAAAGAAACCTTTTGGTTTTCTTCTAATGAAAGTCTTTTTTATTTAGAAGAATCAGTGATCACACTGGGTCCATCACTCTGTGGTACCTCATTGACTTCCGCTAATCTCATTTCTGGTCCCAGGGGAACCTTTTTGAAGAAAGATGAAGAACAGTTTGTTTTTGTGTCTGTACTCCTTTTCTATGTGTGTGTGCGTGTGTTTTTCATATGCAGGTTTTCTTGGATTTCAGTGTCCTTTTTGAAAATACCAATATTTAAGTATAATGGAGTTAGCAGTGTAATTCTGGTATTGACTTTAAAAAAAATATCTTTTTGAGACAGAGTTTTTTTGTGCATTTCAGACTGGCCTTGAACCCACTTTGTAGCCCAGGAGTGGCCTTAAATTCACTCCTGCCTTATCCTCCCAAATACTGGGATTACAGGCATGTGCTATCACCATGCCTGGCCTGGTACTGACTTTTGCAAAAGAGTGTAATATGGTTTCTATGACTGCACTTGATCTTAGCCAAAAGGCTGAGAAACGATTGGTTTCTGTGTCTGTAACCTACATATCTGATGAAAAATGATTATGTCTTAGCTTAGTGGCATTCGAGTCTGTCTGACAAGCTCAAGGTCACGAGTTCTATTCCTGGTCCTCCCACCAAAAGAAAAATGATTATATCTAACTGGTTGTGGTTCAGGTGATTTGTTACACAGCCAGTGGTTTATATGTCTTCCATCAACTATCATCATTTATGTATCTATATAAGTGGACATATCTGTGTGCATGTACGTTCAAGTGTGTATGTGTCCATGCTTCCCTAACCTTAGGCTTTATGTTTTTTAATTCACTTTGGAAAATGAATTGCTCATTTAATTATTGTTCATCTATAAAATGTCAAGCATAGTTGTTACTATGAACCTTTCTGTTCTCATCCTACCTTCTTAAAGTTTGATAATTTGGCTAAAGGTATAGTTAATGCTTCAGACATCCTGCCTATTTCAAACACTGTTATCTATTGTTCATTCATTTCTACTTTTTCCACGCAAAGAGAACACTAGCTTTTGTCCAAGAAATTGCCCTTTAGTGAGATGGACTTTCCAGCTCTGGGAAAAAGCTACTGAGCTTAGTGGGTATGTGGCGCATGCCGGTAATCCCAGCACTCAGGCGGGTGAGCAGAAAGAGCACCAAGAGTTCAAGGCCAGCCTAAGCTATGTAGGGAGTTCAAAGCCAGTTTGAATTGCAAAGCAAGACCTCCATCTCAAAAAAAAAAAAAAAAATTACTGAGTTTAATCCAGTGATGTGACTTGTGTTTCCTGCCTGTCTGCTGTTAGTCCTTCTGGCCCTGAGTGATTAAGGGCTTGGTGTGGGGCTCACAACCCATGAGGGATTTGCTAAGGCTTTGGACTGACTCCCCTGCTCTTAAGAAGGAAACATACACAAAGTGTCTGCTTTGGGTATTTGTGACTGGGAGTGAAGCTGACCTTAAGGCAGCTTGACCTTGGAACCATCTAGGAAGTCAACCAAAAGGCAAAAGAAACTGACTCTGAGACAAAGAAAATATAGAACTTGAGATTTTGATGACATGGTAAAGCTGCTAAATTAAAAAATTAAGGGACAGTTCCCACTTGTTATGGCTCATATCTGGATGTCCCCCCCAAAGCCTCATGTGCTCATAAGTGGGGTTTTTGGGAGGTGACTGGGGCATGGGTGTGGTACTGGATTAGTCGCTGATGATTTAGAGTGAACAACTGCATGTAAGTATTATTCCCATTTTAGAAATGAAGAAATGAGCTGTGGGGGGTTGAGCTGCTGCCAGAGTTACTGCAAACTCTGGGGGTGGACAGGGCTGTGCACCTGCAGGAGATGCCCTGCAGGGAGCCTGGACCTTCCGTTCTGTGTGGGCTTCACCAGCCACCATGTTACCTGCTTTGTGCAATTCCCAGCTTCCCTGGGGACATAGGGTAGCACATGAGCTCTCTTTCCTCTGAGGTTGCATTCTTGCAGGAGACAGCTTATCCTCTCTTAGGACCCATTAGGAATCTTTTTTCACTGATTCTGCTTCCTTTCTTCCTGTCTTTGTCAATGTATGCCTTCCTCTTTCCTTTCTTTCCTTTCATTTTTATACAAGGTGAAAACCTTCGTGTGCACTTTTATGAACTTTCTAGGAATTTATTCCTATATCCATGAGCTCCTTGCCCATATTTGAGGAGAGAAAGGCATTTGCAAGGCGTACTTTTCGTGGAGCGTGAGCTTGTGCCAGAGATTCATGGTATTCACTAGAACCTTTTATAAAAACTTGAGATTATTGCAAATAAAGATTGCCAAAACTGATCATTTAGTCTGTAATTAACTGAATGTGATTCATCATGATTTAAAAACTTGCAGCTTTAAAGAGTTTTTTGTTTTTTCAGACCTCCATTTCATAGGCAGTAGCAACAGGAGGAAGTAAATATTAAGAAAAAACCCTGGTATTTAAATTAAGTATGTTTACAATTTAACTTATGTTAGCATATTCCCATATTGACACAAAATTGGAAACTATAATGCTTAGGTCATTACAGACAAGCGTATTCAGAGCAACTTTCTCATTGTCTTGGACTATACAAGTAATCCAGATTTTTTCCATTTGGATTCTTATCTATCTTATTCATCCATTAGGAATTGAAGATGAACATTGTGTCAGATTCTTATTTTACATGCTGAGTGCTCAGCTTTCTGTTACTTAACTTCTTACCATTTGCATAAAGAACATCTGAATAAATGAAATGATGTTGTCCCAAGAATCCCCTTTTTTATGTTTTAATACAATGACTACTTTTTTTTCAAACTAAAAGTTTGCTGTACTTTTAGAGTGATCATCTTAGACCCCTGTATTTCCACGTGGAGGCTGAGAATTGTTACCCTGGAACCTTCAGTGGAGAAAGGAAGAGGCTGGTTTTTCTTTACCCTAGAACACAAGGGAGGTTAAATTACAGAGGGAAATGGGGAGACGATGAGGCACAGAGCTTTACTAGTGAGACAGTAATTGTATATTACAGGGTGGGGCTGACTGTCAAAGAACACAATTTAACAAATTGAGTTTAATGATCTAATTGGCTTTTATTAGCAATTCATGAATGGGGCAGCTTCCCGTCTATAAAGTAGAAAGGTATTTTGCTGAGCTCAACTGAGGGGTGGCTTTATAGGCAAGAAAGGATTGACTTGGGGAAAAAGAAATCACCTTTTTTTATAAAGTTAAAACAGAGGTAACTTTCTAGAATCATGCATCTTAGGTGAGTGGCCTCCTTTCTTGTGGTTGGTGTTAAACTCCCCCCTCCCCTTCTAAAGAATTATCTATTTTACAGCTCAGTATGATTATGTGCCACTTGGTATGAGTGTCTTTGTCCTGGTCTGTTGAGCCTAGTGCAGGAATTTATTCTACAATAGCCTCCTATAAATTTTACTTAACATTACTTAATAGCTCCATTGGCACAATGAATATAATTTTTTACCAGCTTCTAAAAACTTTGATGAGTAAATGAATTAATGCCTGTATAACATGGAGATTCTCAGATTTAGGTGTTTGGTAAAAGATCTGTTTCTTGCATATAGTGATTGCCAACTGTGTTTGAATAAACATATTGTCAGTTTAGTGTGTGTTTTATATTCTGGTCATCAAATCACTCAACAAGTATTGATTGTACATCTGTTATATATCAACCACTGTTCTCAATGTGTTAGCTACTGAACAAGTTAGGCAGGAAGAGGAATGAATAGGGCATATTACCTAATTCGGATTTGTTTTGTTTTGTTTTGAGACAGGGTCTCACTGTGTAGTCCAGGCTGGTCTCAAACTCATAGTGATTCTCCTGTGTCAATGTCTCAAGTGCTGGGATTACAGGGTACACCACCACGCCCAGCCATTGGAAGTTTTTAAATAGGAAAGTGACCTAATTGGTAAATATGTAATAGGTTAGATAATTTGTAAGTAGACTATTCTGGCTTCTTTTTATGCAGTGGATTATTTGGAGAGACAAAGAGGAATGCTGGCTACCCGGATATCCTCTCTTGAAATATTCCAGAAGAGAGATGAAAATGCTAGGGTTGGGGTTTAAGGAAGGAATACAGAGTACGCAGCCTGGAATATGGCTGCTCTTTTTTCTAACCTCCTCCAATTGGAGCAGTTAGGATATAAATCAAGATCTGGTTGACCTAGCTTCAATTAACAAAAAAGGTATGATAACACTGATTTAATGAGAACCTGACAGCACATCACCTCTCCTGAAACCCTATTTACTCTCCAAAGAAACACAAGAATAATGAGATTATAATTCTGCCACATAGGCATAACTGAAAAAGTGCTAGTTTATTCTTCACAGTCTCAATAGTTCTAGCATTGCTCAAAAGTCCGGAGTCCCAACTCTAATCAAGTTGACAGTCGAAATTAACCATCACACATTTTGACCAGAACGTAATTATGTCATAATTCTTTAGAGCAGAAGAGACTGGGAAATACAGTCAATTTATTAAAACCACATTCCAAGGTAAAACATGGAAGTCAAGCAGTGTCTACCACATTGTCCACACCACAGGAGTCTGTATTTACTTGAAATAAAACCTTGCTTTTTCTTTTTCCCTTCAGTTGGATAATGCAGTCTTTGAGAAGAGGAAAAAGGGATTTCTTCTCCAGGCCAACCTGCGCTAGGGTGTGGGTCTTTCTGAGCAGAGTGTGGGCTGGACACCTTATCCCTCTGGAGTGCCCGTGCAGTGTGGCCCACACACCATGTGTGACAGCACTGTTTCTTGCTCTGTGTGTTATTTTCGCTGTCGTCTGCTACTTACGGTGAGAACAATCTAATCATGATTTTTGAGGTAAAAAGAGTAGAGTTTTATCCTTCCCCAGTGAGTGTATCTTAATATATTTGTGGTTTGCTATTAGAATGCTCTAGACAGGACTGTTAATAAAGGGAGGGTGATAATTTTTAGCTCACAGTTTTGGAGGCTAGAGGTCTGGTGGCATCTTGCCTCACACTACTTGGAATGTGGTGGAAACGTGGAAGGGCAAGCAGGTATATGCAGAAGAGACAGACCTCAGTCCAGTCCTGAGGGGGTCAACCCAGTCCTTTGAGAGAGAGCTTAATTGCCCTTAAAGCCCTCATATTTCCTATAAGACCATGTGAAGATTTCAGCACAGATTTCAGAGGGAGCAAACCTTTGTGTAGTATTTCCATTTGTTCACCATCTTTCGAGTCTGCGAATATCCTTCTCTGTGAAGCTTCCCAATGGCAGCAGCCCTGCCTTCATGGGAAATTTCTTTCAGTATAGTTTTTGTTAGGAGAGTGTGACAGTGGATGCCTCTCCTTTTGAGGTAAACATGCCATTTAAACATCAGTGGGTGCAGGAGACTCTGGGCTGTCAGCATTTGTAAAGCAACCATACTTGACATGATTTATTGGAACATAAAAATTGGCCGGGTATTTGAGAAGCATTAAGCTAATTATGACTTTGGTGTAGTCCATATATATTGTAGTTTATCTCAGCATACAGAACTGAAATAACTGTCAGAGAGTGTGTTCAATTCAGTGAATCTTCTCTTTGCCTTTTTTTTCCTAATTCCAAAAGTCAAGTGCCTGTGAAATTTTAAAGTAACTGGTTCCATTGTTCTGTGCCTTCCACTGTCGCTGGTTAGTTGGGACACCGGGGTGTCACCGCTGAGGTTGGACTAACATGGAATCCAGACTGGTGCTATTTTGGGGTGAAGCTGCCTCCCTCTCTTGTACTCTTGTAATGCTTTAGATGTTTTGTTTTTTAATACAGTAGTGTCTTGTTTAGCAAGAAGGGGTGAGTGAATTCTTAGGAGAGCTTTCTTATTAAATGGAAGAAAAAACATATTGGTTAGTAAGAAATCATGCCTTTGTATGCAACAACGAGTTTAGCTGGTAAATATGTGTTCTGATTTCTGTCTTTTTAAAAGGCACTTCTTATGATACACTGTTCTGCTTTGTGTGTCTTGTGTTCTTTGCATATTTATATCATATTCTAAAACCTTAATATAACACTGTTAAGAAACGTGACTAAGTAGATGTATCAAAATGTTTTCTGTGCCCAGGCTGATTGCTTCTTTGCTTCTAGTTGAAATACATGTTTGCTGGGTGACAGTTTCAGCGTAGTGGTTGAACGATGAGTGACAGCTGGACTGAGCAGTTTTGAGAATTTTTTTTCATTACTGGGGGCTGCTTTAAAGTTTCCTGCAGTCAGTTTGCTCCACTATTAATTTCTAATTAACAGCACGGTCTGAGTTTCTGTAGCTTAGGACTTTTCAAAGTAATGACATGTTTACATTGAGCCGAATGTCTGACTGTGACACACTGCAGACTTCTGTGTGTCCTCCAGTCCCTTTCTTCCTGATGTGCAGCCAGGCTGCATTTCCCGGACTCATAAGGAGATCCAAGTTTCAGTGGAACCGGGATGGACGTGGTGAGGCTGTTGCTTGACAGAACCTCTTTTCTGTGTAACCTCTGTTTAGATCTCTGTTCATGTGATTACATGCAGAGGAGGAAGAAGCCTTAGCAGATGTCTTGGTGAGCACTCAGAGAGTCCAGATCCCTGAGGGGCTGTGGACCGGGATGAGCCACGCCTCTCCAAAAGCTGTGTGGGTGTCAGCCTTGGCTGGGTCAAACTCTTGAAATTCAGGGTTAGATTAGTGTTCACCTTCCTGCAGGTGTGGGCACCAACACATACTCTACCCACCCGCCTGGGACCATGGGCTCCAGGGGAGTGCTCTGCGGGAGATGGAGAAGGGACTTGGTGAACACAGATGTGTTGTCAAAATTTTCAACATTAGGGTTAGCCCTTTCCTAACCCTGCAGTATGTTGTGAGTTGTGTACTCACCAGGCACATTTGTGATAGCCCAGCCTCAAAGAATCCATTGATTCTAAACCGTGAATAATTCTGCAGCAGATAATTAACTTCAGTAATGGTATTGCTTTCTAGCCAGCTTACTGGAATGATCTGTAATGTGGATTGGCAGCAGTGAACAGTTACCAAATGGCATTTGAAATAATTTTCTGATTAAAGATAAGAGTTATTAATTCTTGCCCTGTCTTCTCACTTGATGAATGTTAGGAGTATTATTTTTGTCTCTGAAATATGATAATAGCCTTTCCTGTACATGCTAATATTAGTAGTAAGGTAGAATTTTCTTTCCTTTGAGAATCAACTCTTCAGTGTCTTTAATGAATGATAATTTTTTTAAAAATATATGATGTGATTCATTGAGAAGCTGTTTTTTTTCAAATCTTTTTCTTACAAAAAAAAAATAAAACAAAATTTCAAAACACAACAATCAGAGGACAACATGGTACATACATTGCACATTGCCATCTCCAAATCAGTCACCCAGAGCACAAGATAGCTACATTCAGTTGTCTGAACAGTACCAGTGCAAACCTTTCTCTTTAATGAATTCAGAGAAATCAGTAGTATAAGTATCTTAACCATATTATATATATGTATATATATATATATGCACATATGCATATATTGCTCCTTTCAGCTTCTCACACTAGTGAGACAATACGATGTTTACACATGTATGTCTCATTTATTTCATGAATATGATCTCAAATTGCATCCATTTTTTTCCTATAAAAAATCTCAAGTTTGTCCTTCTTTATGGCCGAGTAGTACTCCATTATATAAAGGTGCTACATCTTTTTTATCCATTTCTCAGTTTATGGGTATTTAGGTAGTTTCCAAAATCTAGCTATTACAAATTGTGCAGTTATCAACGTGGTGTACGTATATTGCTGTGGTATGACTTTTTAAATTCTTTTGAGAAGATACACAGAAAGGGAATAGCTGGGTCAAATGAGACCTCCAATCCTAGTTTTTTGAGGAATATCCACACTGATTTCCACACTAGTTGTACCACTATACACCCCCACCAACAGTGGAGAAGGGTTCCTTTGTCCCCACAGCCCCTGTAGCATTTGTTATTGGTTGATTTCTTGATAATAGCCATTCTTTCTGGGGTGAGGTGGAAGGAATCTCAGGGTTGTTTTAATTTGCATCTCTCGAATGACCAGTGATGTTGAACATTCTTTTCATATATTTATTTGCAGTTTGTATTTCTTTATCTGACAAGTGTGTATTCATCTCAGATGCCCATTTTTGGATTAAGTTTTTAAATCTGGGAGGGCTGTTTTTTTTTGAGTTTATGTTTATGGTACTAATATGTTGGCTGAGGAACAACTGGCAAACATTTTCTCCCATTTCTTCTGTTATGGGTTGTCTCTTTACTCTGTTGGTGGTTTCTCTTGCTGTGCCAAAGATTGTTAATATGATGAGATCTCAGTTGTTGATTCTTTGTGACAGTTCCTGTGTAGTCAGGGTTTTATTCATACAGTCTTGAAGATGATATTTTTAAAAACTTTTTCTCAGAGTTCTGAAGTCTTGTGTTTCTCTTTTTTTTTTTTTTTTACTTTCATTTTAAAGAGGATAAAACCAAACAAAATAATACAGAATAAAGCCAATCAAAACAAAACATTGAAAGTGATGCAGGACTTCCAAAGCAGGATAATAGGCAATCAACAATTGCTACCATAATGCCTCTTGCCATCTTCACAACATCAGACACATCAAATCAAACAAAACAGAATAAAATCAATCAAAACAAAACATTGCATAAAACAAAACAATAAAACAGAACAAAACAGTGAGAGCAATACTGAGTTTCAAGAACAAGACTGAGTAAAATCCCCCACAGTTACTATATTGCATATTGTTATACTCTAAATGGAAGCTTTGACTGCTGTCTTTAGGCCTACAAAATCAAACAATACATGCATTAAGTTGTTTTTGTGTCTCAGTTGCTGTCAACTCAGTCTGTATTCCTCTGAATCAGCTGGTCACTTCTGGGGGCAGTGGGTCTGGAGAGACTCTGTTCTTCTTGTCTCCCAGTCCAAGGGCTGGCTGGCTCATGGGAAGGGTGAATTGGCTTCCTGTTTCTCCTCCCTCCCGGCCCATGGCTGCCCTCCTGTTCTTTGTTAGGAAGCAGTGGGAAAATGTTCATTTCTCTCAAACTGGTCAGTGTATTCTTTACTAGGAACAGATTTGTTTTTCAGATTAAGCAGTTGCTTTCTCCAGACTTTGGTCATGCTGAAGATAACTGTGATGTTAATGTGATTTAGTGTTTGGATATGAAAGGCGAAAAATGGTTCTTTTTTTTTTCTTTCCATCAGAAAAAGTAGTTGTTTTTTCTTAGCTGATTGCGGTTTAATTTTACTGAGATAGTTTTGTTTCTGACTTTACCAGATTGTTTTGCTACTTTTGTCCCTTTGTTTACTCTGTGAGATCAAATATACTCTTTTTTTTCACGTTTTTCTTTTTTTACATTTTCTTTATTTTAAAGGGGGTAAAATTAAACACAACAAAACAGAACAAAACAGGACATAAGAAAGCATAAATTTCAAAGCTAGGCAATCAGAGATCTTCATTATCTATCATATTGTCTCTTGTTTTCTTCCAAATAGTTGTCTATATCTTTGCATATGGAGAATTCATACAAAACAACATAGTCAGATGTCCAGATACTGGCTCCCACTTGTTAAACGGGGAAGGGGGTGCAACACGGGACAACACGAGATGTTTGATTCTCACTCAGCCTGCGCACCGGCAGGCTCACAGCCGCTCACCAAAGAGGGGAAGAGTTGCTTGCTTTCCCTGCGCCCCAGGTCCCAGCATGGCACAGGTCCCAGGAGACACCCAGGTCACATTTCCAGATACACCCTTTAATTTCTTTGCCTATTTGATCATTTATATTTATAAAACAGAAAGTTGGGATGCCCTTTAAAGCTCCATGAAACTGTGATTCACCAAATTAATAATTTATTCTTTGTGGGTATTACCTTTGCTTATGATTAGGGGAAAGACTTAAGTCCTTAGAGAAGATACTAGGAAAAAAGGAAACATAAAAATTATTCATCATTGAAGAATATTTTTAATTTCTGAGAACAGATTTATTTATATTTTTTACTAAAATTTTTATCTCAGTTTTTTTAATGATAGCAAACTTTATTTGAAAAAATAAAAGATAAGGATAAGGGAGAAACTGGCTCAATGGAGTAAGCATGGGCCAAATAAAAGAAAAAGCAAACCAGAAGTACACCTTGGAGGATGATAGCCTTACAAAAAAGTTTTAAAACTTCCTTTCAAAAGGTGACACACACTTGTAATCCTAGCACTTGTGAGGCTGATGCAGGAGAATCGCGACAAGTTTAAGGCCAACTTGGGCTTCATAATGAGCCAAAGACCACCCTGAACTGTATAGCAAGACTTAAAAAATCACAGCAAAACCAAACCAACCCCTTATTTTAGCAGGAAAATAGAATTATTAAAAGTAGTCAACCTTTTAAGTCATTGAGACCTTGAAATGTTTTCTAAAAGTTACTTGTGGAAAGATTTTTCGCTTTTTAATTTTAAGTAGTGGCTTTCACATCCCCCTGAAGAAATTACTCTTTTTTGGGTTAACACCCATCTGTGTAATAATGTGCCTATAAATACTCTTCAGAACCAACTGTAGAAATTCTTGAAAATATTTTTGTCTGTTCGCATTACATGCCTTTCCTTTTTGGTTTTGGAGCGAACGTGCAAAAATAGCTCAGTGAAATTATATTGTATGTGTGAAAATTGATTCTTTGCTTTCCCCTCCCTCATTAAGCATGAAAATTGCCAACTTCTCAGCAGATGCCTTTAGAATAAATTACACCTAATCAAATGAGCTGCTTTGTTTCTTTTTAAATGACAGTTTATGTATCAGTCTAGCAAAGGAAAAAAAAAATCAATTTATTTATCCTTTAGTGGAAAACCAATGCTGATTGGTTCCGAAAAGAATTTGTAGCTCTTCTGACTGGATGTGAGGATGAGTAACAATCACAGTTTGTCTACCAGAAATTATGCTCATAACACATGGTGAAATGCAAGATACATTCTTTCTCTCTTACCCATCTGCTTATAGTTTGTTCTTTTATTAATGGAAAATATTGTAATTGTGTCACTTGTTTTAAAATATCAAAAACAATGCATGTTACAGGTTTTGCCATATTTTGATATTGTTTATATAACATAAATTTATGTAATTGAATATTTTTATGGTTATAGTTGTACTTAGTGTGCTTGAACATTTTAAGCAGTACCAGTCAAATACATTTAATTATTTTTCATAAGCCATCTTACAGAATGTTGGTGGAAGTGTTATGTAGAGTTGAATAGTGGCTAATGTCTAAAGTAAAAAACATGGAATTATTCATGTGTTTGTACATTGAGGAAGCTACTTACACAAGTTTAAATAAACAGTTACATTTCAGTGTTCATAATCTGGAAAAGTATTTGCCAAATATTGTTTCCTAACATGAGTGGCTATTTAAACAAGGTATATTTGTGAAATTTAAATGTGATTTTATGTGTTGACTGCTAATATGACTGTTAACTACAGCAATATTATGTTGGTTAAAAGGCAGTATATTAGCTTAATGATTGCTTTTTCCCTGGTAGGTGTTTCCCATTGTGTACATGGCTCACCACATCGTGCTGAGACAAGTGACTTCAGCATAGAGAAATTGCAGAGCAGAAGATCTGCTAGATCTTCTTTTGCACATAGAGATGTGTGTGTTGTCTGTTAGTTCTTGGGTTTCAAAATGGCACTGCTAATGTTTGCACTATGAGCTTGTAAGCAGTACTATTTTTAAAAAAAGGTTTTTTAGGAACCAGGAGTTGAACTCAGTGCTTTGAGCTTTCCAGGCAAGTGCCATGCTCCAGAGCTATATCCCCGACCCACCTGTACTATTGAAATAGTGTACAGAATTGGTTTTTCTAATTCTGTGCTTATAATGCAAGATTTCTTCAAATTAACACTGGAAAAGCATCCCTGAGAGCCTCGGTTGGTGGAGGGTACGCCATCTGCTCTTCTGCTTTTGTTTTCATTGTTATTATTTTTGTTTCTTGTTTTTGAGACGGGGTCTCCCTATGTATGTAGTTCAGGCTGGCCTGGAATTTGAGGTGATCCTTTTGTCTCAGACTCCCAAGTACTGGGATTGTAGCTGTGTGCCGCTATACCCATCTCTCCTGGTGTTTTGGTGCCTCATTTTCACAGGCTGACACTTTGATTGCTTTATGTGTGGATCATGCTCTGCTGTGCCTGTCACTGGAACTTCTCTTTCTCCCAACTTTTCCTCAAAAGCATAATGACTTGGGAGTTTGTCTAAATGTGTATGCTTCTATTTCCTTGCCTGTATATGGTAGCTATAATGCATTTCTGGTGTGACATAGTGCTTGGCACAAAAAAATTCAATGAAAATTGATTAAATGAATAAATGTACATGTAATCTATTGACTGCTTACTTTTCAAACTTTGCTTCTTTCCACATTTTATACATTGTTTTGCTAATGAGCACTGGAGGTTTTCTGTCCATCTTTAAAAGGGGAACCTTTTCTTGTTTAACCGCATTGAGGAGCATTGCTCAGACCTGTAGAGCATATCGTATATTGCCAGTGATGTCTCAATTTACAAATCCCCTGGTAGGTGGTAGCTCCTGGGTATCACCCTCCAGGGCAGAGCCAGCAGGACTTGTGCAGGGCCGTCATGTGCAGGTTCACCCTGCGCGAAGGTCATTTCTGTCTCTGCCATAGACCATTCTCAAGGTCTGCCCCAAAAGCAAGACTTGTAGATAGGTGGTGGAAATTCCCTGGCTGGAAGAGTAACATACCCCACTGTGTCCCATAGCATTTCCTTTTGTGGAAATAACCAAAAGAGTGTGTCATTAAAAACCACTCTTTCATTTAGGGATGAGGTAATCTCATGCTGCATGGTAAGGATGGCATTTTGTCAAAAATCAAAACCATCTGAGATCTCAGAGCTTTTGGAGCTCGTAAGAAAAACAGAGGCACTTTTATCGCAGGGTTTTGTGATTGACAGTGCATAAGACCAATAGCAGGTTTTTTTTTGTTGTTTTTTGTTGGTCTTTTTGAGACAGGTTCTTGCCATGCAGTTCAGGCTGGTCTTGAGCTCACTTTGTAACTCAGGCTGGTTTTGAACTTGCAATGATCCTCCTGCGTCAGCCTCCTCCATGCTGGGATCACAGGCGTGTGCTATCACACCAGATTCAATAGCAGTTTTTGGTAGTCATTTTGCTGTTAGCTCCCACCTATCTGTAGGCTGTAGTATTTTTATGATATCTTTTACCATTTTCTGGATGACCATTTGAGACACGTCCTTTCCAGAGTTGTGGGCACATTTAGGCCTCCATGAGTCTGACCTGGCTCTGGGTGTCAGCTGCTCCTCCTGTTACTGGAGGTGCCAGTCCCCATAGCATGACCTTTGCTGTTTCCCCAGCCCCAGCATCCTAGGGAAAAGACAGACATTGATTCAGTCCGGCTTTGTGCGTCTTGTTCGTGTTCTTGGTTGAGGCACTGTATCAAGTGCTTTTGGCCAGGGTAAATGTAGGTTCCGTTTTTAAAAACGTAGAACAGTCCAGGTAATCTACATTACTCACTGGCTTTTTTTCAGTTCATTTCAACACAGCCGGTGTTCAGCCGGCTGTCCTTTGCATGTTCTGTGGTGCAGGGGCTTCAGATACTGGGGGGGGGGTCCACTGTAATCTCCATCCACAGGGGGTTTGGATTCTATATTTAATTGGGAATTTATGCTAAAAAAAAGAGAAAACTGTGAAGAATGAAAGTAGTGCATTCTGATTCTCTAATCCTTTTCTTATACCCATCTGCAGATTTTTGTCCAATCATCACTCTGTCCAGGAAACAGCCTGCCGCCTTGGCAGGTTACGTACACTTGCTTTATCCTCTGATTTGTATACAGTTCCTTTAAGGACACTTACCACAACAGTATTTGCTATGTATTTAGGTAATATTTTAATTGGGGTTTCTCTCCCTGGACTAGAAGCTTCCGAGTCCATTCCTGTCTGTCCACATTCAGCAGCTGTGCAGGCAGAGTGGGTCTTCAGTTAGCATTTTCGGTAAGATCTGAGTTCCAACCACTGCTGGCTGACAGTAACAGTGATTGAATTCGGGTTTGTTTGTTTGTTTGTTTGTTTGTTTTTGACAGTGTCTTATGCAGTTCAGGCTAGGCTTGAACTCATTGTGGAGTCTGGGCTGGCTTTGAATTTACAGCAGTCCTCCTGCCTCAGCCTCCCAAATGCTGGGATTACAGGTGTGAGCCTCCATTCCTGGCTGGGATAATGATTTTGGAAGGACTTCCCCAGAGTTGTGACTGGTCTTCGCACCGTATCAGGCTGGAGGGGATCTGGGAGGAACATCTTGTGTTTGGAGCCTGGCAGGCATGAACATTGTTAGCACTGATGAGTACTGGATTATTTTTTTCTTTCTCTTTCTTTCCTGCTCCCTCCCCTTCCCTGTTTTCCTTCTCTTCTCTACCTCCTTCTCCCTCTCCATCCCTCCCCTTCTTTTCCTCCCTTCCTTCTGAGATGACATCTTGCTGTGCTGCCCAAGCTGGTTTCCAGTTTCTGGCCCAAGCCATCCTCCTGCCTCAGCATCGCATGTCTGGGCCCTGACACTTTTCCAGGCTGGAGTGAACTGTGGCTTAGGTGTTTGTGTTTCGTTTCTGATGAACATGTCCAGGCTGCTGTCTTGTTTCTTCTGTTAAAGGACCACATCCGTTGAAGAAGTCGGGACATATTTGCAGTGCTAGGGAGCAGACGGGGTGTCGGTGATGCGTCGATGCTCTTGCATTTAGAATGATCTGGGTATTGAATTCATCCTGAATAAATTTATACAAAGTATTCTGTTGATTTGACATTTTGAGAAAAAGGAATAGCGCTTTGATATTTTCATATGATCTTTTAATTTTGACATTATCCTCGTGCAGATTTTTCTGTGCTGTTCTCAGTACAATTTAATTGACAGTTATAAGACAGTTTTACCTTTTAATTCTCTTATTTTTTTATGATGGGCTGCTGTTTTCATAGGAATCACATTTTCTGAACTGAAGTCCAATGATTTTTCTCACTTCCCAAAGAATCATACAGACTTCTTCAGACACCTTTGTTCTAAAGTAACAATCTCATGTCAGTTAATAAACTGCACTCAGCCTGGGTTGGTGACTGTGAACTTGGTAATAATTTTCAGAGTATATATTGTTATAGGAACTCTGTTTTGATAACCACTCTGAAAAATTAATGCCACATAAAAAGACTTTTTTTCTTTTTACAGAAATTGCCTTCCTGAGGCAGTATATGGGGGGGAAAACTTTTTCTTCACATTTGACTGTTAAACTACATTTTTGATTGCTTTAAATGATTTCATTTCTGACTTTGAGCACGAACTACTATTCTGATATATAAACAAGTATGTTGTGCAGGTTTAATCAGACAGTTGTGGAAATGAGAAACGCAGTGAAAAGCATCTGGACCAAGAGACTTCTGTTCTGGACCAAGTGTTGCACAAATTGTGGCCAATGAACAGACTTTGCTGGCCCTTAATTTTCCTGCCTGTAAAGTAAGAGAGACAGGTAGATGGTTCATTTTATAACCAGGATTCTGTGAGCGTTATGGAGTACATTTTAGTTCTCCTTGCAGTCCAGAAAGCGTACTCTTTCTGAATTATTTCTGTTCAGTTTGGTATGAATTTCTCCTGCAGGCATCTTCCATCCATCTCTTCCCGATTAGCTGTCTCAGATGTTTTTCCTTCACTTTCTTAGCGATAAATTTGGGCTGATTCTTGACACTGATGACAACTTTAGCACCCTTCTTGTCACCTTGCAGATTTTAAACATAAAAATACTCTGTAGTTCTAAAGGGAAGAAGAGTATATACTGTAACTGTGAAGCTTGGCCTTTACTTGAACAGAATTTTTTTTTTAATTTAAGAATGCAGATTGGGAGAAGAGCTAGATGCTTTTGAGAATACCAATATAGTCAAATAAATGTTTCAAATGCTTCCTTAGGATGGGCACATTTAGAAATAGTCATTAAAATGTATTTTTGTTCATTTAATAATAATTAGGGTAAGCATATGGTACTTTTTTTTCTAAAACTGAAAAAAGTTTTTTTGTTTTTTTTTTTTAAACCAAAGTGTGGAGTCCTTAGTACGGATTATAGAATGTGAACTGGATTTTGTTTTGTCTAAGTTTCATTACCTCTTTTATTTCTTGGCTTATATAATTTTACAGATGTCAAATCTGATTTTTACTTGTTTTTGTTCCCTTGTAGTAATAAGGATTTTTTTTGTGTTTTAAAAATTTTATTGGTACATTTTAGATAATGGATAACGATTGCACTCATCTTAGGAAATTTGTACCTGTGAATGATACATCTTGATTCTTCCTTTATTCCCACTCCCCTTCCCTCCCTCAATCTCTCTTTTGCTCCTTATTTATAAAGGCTGTGTTCTCAGATTTTAAAAACACCTTTGTATTTTATTGGTACACTTTAGATATGCATAATGATCACATTCTTCACAGGGATTTTGGACCTATGCATGATGTGTCTTACTTTTTTTCTCATTTCCCTCCCCTCCCTACAGCCCTTCTTCCTCTATTTACAGAGCTTTGTTTGCATTTTACCCTTTTTTCTTCTTGTCCCTTCTTTCATTCCCCCCTCCTCCCTTGTCACTCTTCTCTTTTGAACATTTTCTTCCAGTTTCTTAATATCTCATTGTGGTCCTTATTTACACTTTTGGTTTCTTACTCCAAAGAAACAGTGCAGTATTTAAACATTGGTTCTAATTTATTTCACTGAAGAGCATGGTCTCAAGGTGCATCCATTTGTCTAGCAATATCTCATTACTATCTTCGTGGCAGAGTAATATTCCATCATATAAAAAAACCCAATATCTTCTTTATCCATTCATTGATTGATGAGCATTTGGACTGTTTCTAAGACTTAGCTGTTATAAATTGTGCCAAAATCAATATGGATGCACATGTATTGCTGTGGTATGATTCTTTTAATTCTTTTGGGAAGATTCAAGAAGGGGCATAGAATGGGACCGCTAGTCCTAGTTTTGTTTTTGAGGAATTTTCACACTGATTCTACAATGGTTGCACCAGTTTACATTCTCACCAGCAGAAGAAAAGGGTTCCTTTTTCTCCACAGCCCTGCAGAATTTATTGGTTGGTTTCTTGATACAAGCCATTCTTTCTGGAGTGAGGTGGAATTTCAGTATTGCTTTAATTCACATTTCTTGAATGACCAGTGATGTCAAACATTTTTTTCATATATTTATTTGCCATTTCTACTTCTTCATCTGAGAAGTATCCATTTCAGATGACCATGTTTGGATTTGGGCTTTAAATTTTGGGGGGTGGGCCTTGATTTTTTTTTTTTTGAGTTTTTTATATATCCTAGATATTAGTCCTTTGTCTGAGGAACACAGCCAAATTTTTTTCCCACACCGTGGATTATCTCTTTACTCTGTTGGTGGTTTCTCTTGCTGTGTAAATGCTTTTCAACAAGATGAGATCCTAGTTGTTGATTTTTTACGACATTTCCTATGTGATACAGAGTTCTGTTCATAAAGTCTTTGCCTACAACAATGTTGTCAAGAGTTCTACCCATTCTATCTTCCAGAAAATTTAGTGTTTCTGTTTTAATATTTAGGTCTTTGATTCATTTCAGTTTTAGTTTAGCGCATGATGAAAGATACAGGTCTAGTTTTAATCTTTGGCATATGGAAAGCCAGTTTTTTTTAACACCATTTGTTAAAGAGGCTGTGTTGCTTCCAGTGAAGGTGTTTGGCTCCTTTGTCAAGGATCAGGTGGCTGAGTGTGTATGGCGTTGTTTCTGTGTCTTCTAATGTGTTCGATTGATCCCTGGGTCTGTCTCTTTACCGTGCTATTTTTATCACAATAGTTTTGTAGTACAGTTTCAAGTCAGGGATTGTGATGTTTCCTGCTTTGTCTTTGTTGCCCAGAATTGCCATTGTTATCCTGGGTTTCAAATAAATTGTTCTAGGTTCCAAATTCTTTCAGTTTCAAATAAATTTTAGAGTTGTTTTCTGTAGTTCTGTGGCATATGATGTTGAAATTTTGGTCGGGACTGTATTAAACCTCTATAACCATTTTGGAAGTATGCCATTTTCACTATAGTGGTATCCTACAGGGGATATCTTTCCATTTTCTGATTTCCTTCTCAATCTCCTTTTTCAGAGTACTGCAGTTTTCAGTGTAGAGGTCTTTCGCTTCCTTCCTTAGACTGATTCCGTTTTTTGGATGCAATGATGAAAAAGATTTCCCTGACTTTTGTCTCAGTGAGTTTGTTGCTCGTGTACGAGGGTGCCATTGATTTTTGAGTGTTGACTTTGTATCGAGCTATGTTACTGAATTTGGTTATTAAATCTAGAAGTCTCTCAGTGGAGCTTTTGGGGTTGTCTGTGTGGGGCATCATGTCATCCTCATATAATAATAATTTAACGCTCCCCTTTCCTGTCCGTATTCCGTTTATTTCAGCCTTTGCACTGAAATACATCCCTGTCCCCTTTCAAAATTTCTATCTTTACATAGGAACTCGCTGAAGCATTCCACTGCTCAGTGTGGGTCTGAACTTGCCACCCTCCTGCTTCAGCCTTCTAGGCAGCTAGGATTATAGGTATGTGCCTCCACACTCTGCAGGCTGCTTTTTTACTTCGTGAGGAAAGGTAGTTGGACCAGATTGAGTCTAGGTTTTGATTGTTAACTAATACTTTGCTTGATGAAATATTTACTTGGCGCCGAAAGCCATTCAGGTATTTTGTTGGGTTTTGTGTGATTTCCTTTGAAAACAACTTTGTACTTTTGAACATGAGTGAGTTTTTTTGATAATGATCGAAGGTGACTATAACAGGTGGAGAAGGTAATGCCTCATTTCAGGCACCCCAGATAGAAGAGGCCTTGGGAAGTCACCCGTCTGTGAGTGTTGCCCAGTGGGCTTTACGCTGCAGGCTGGGTCTCGGGAAACGTGGAGGAAGAAAGGCCAGGTGTTGTCACCCAGTAATCCCAGCAAGGCTCAGTGTGAAAAGTCACAGGAGGCCGAGTGCCATAGAGGAAGAGGTCAGGACATCTTGATGTGCTGCGGGTTCCAGGTGGAATTGGATGAGTTTCTTTAACTGGCTATTTCTTCATCTGTAAAATAAGGGCATGTGTGCCAGCGTGATTTCCAGTTTAACAGAATGAAACTGAGATCATAATAGATATATCCTTTGTTTGTCATTTAAAAAAACCTTTTCAATCTTTGGTATTTAGAGAATGAAATAAAAACAAAAATAGCTCCATTTTGATTTTTTGGTTTTTGTCTTTTTGAGACAGGCTCTTGCTATGCAGTTCAGGCTGGCCTTGAACTCACTAGGTAGCCCAGCTTGGCCTCAAATCCGCTTTGATCCTCCTGCCTCAGCCTCCCAAGGGATGAGATTACAGTCTTGTACCAGAAGGCTTGGAGTAGATTTCTTTTTTCCAACTGATTTTGTTTTTCTCTTTTATTAAAAATAAATGAAAATGTAAAAGAGGAAGCTCAGGCCTTGGATTTAGCTCAGTGGCACAAGCACCTGTGTGGCAAGCGCAAGGTCATGAGCTCAGTCCCTGGGACAAAAAATAAATAAGTAGAAATAAATCAATACAAAAGAGGAAGCTCATAGCAGTATACCTGTATAGGTCTAGCTTCTGGAAATCTAGTTGAGTTCTTAAATATATTATATATTAGAGAATAAGGATATTTGTATCTTGAATAAGGGATCACAAGACAGTGACCCTGTCTTTTTGTTATTGCCATGTTCATCTTAATCTTAGCTTGGTGAAAAATGTTCATCATTACCTCAGGTGGATATAGTCATGGGGAAAGCATAAGGTATGGGATTCAATATTCATATTTATGTTTATATTTATATCTATAGACTGCACTATAATCAGTTACAGATTTGCTTAATTACAGAAGTTGGCCTCATGAGTCATCCTGCCTGATATTAACATTTGAAATGCAGAGCTTGGATACAGTATACGATCCAACATTTCTGATCCAAAAGCTTTGAAAATCAAATCAAAGTATTTTGTAAATTTGACCTGAACCTAATTAGTGACAAATTGATCTAAACCGA
>PVJX010009105.1:0-62337 GCA_004027295.1 Dolichotis patagonum
AACTTGACTCAAAGGCTATTGCGTACTCCCTAGAGGGAATGTCTGGTCCACAGGAAGGACCTGAATTGACAACTAGAGATCTAGCAGAGTTGCTTCTGTCAGTCTTTCTTTCGCTGCCTGTCTTGGCATCTGTGTCTTGCTTTTCTCCTCTGCAAACTGCCTTCTTTGGCTCCCATGTCCGTGTGACAGATAACTGGTCCCTTCAGCTCTGGGGGTCACAGGAAACAATGTCTAATGTCTCGGGGGGTCACCTCCCTGACCCCTCCAGCTCTGGCAGGGTGAGGTCTCCCTCCTGATGCCTGAGGCCATGGAGTGGAGTGGAGGGTGACAGTCAGGTTTCTGGAAGCTCAGAAGACGGATGGGGGCAGCTGCAGCTATGCGGCAGGCAGGGAAGAGCAATTCCCAGACACGGACGGCTGCACAGGCAACCCGCGATGGCTCCTGGAGATGTGCCTCCTTTCCCGAGTGCTTAATTACTATGCCAGTCCGAGAATGACTGTAAAACCCTGATTTTCCCTGCACTTGACGGCAGAGCTAAGTTCCCTGGGTCACATCTGTTTCTCCAAAGGGGACCGAGGAGGAAGACAGAGCACAGAGCCTCCTCTACCCCGGCTCACGGCTTCCCTATTGGCTGGTGCCTGGCACAGCCGCTACTGCCTCCATCCAGCCTGCTTCTGGCCAGAAGGGACTTACACCTCAGCACACCTGGGCACTCTGAGCCCGCTTCCCTTCCTTGCTGCTCTCCTGCTTTGTTCTGTCAAACACCTCCATTCGGCCCCCAATGGACTCCCGAGGGGGCCTGCTGGCTTGGAGGATGTCTGGGAGGGAGGCAGTTCAGTCTCTGCACCCTTTTTGTGACCGGAATGCATGGCCCAGCAGTGCGGCCCTTCTTCCCCCATCTCCTCATGCCCGTGTCTCTGGCTGGCTTCACAGGGTCATGGTGGCTTGCATGCTGTCCGGGGGGTGACAGCAGATCGCCCTGCACTCCTTGTTACAGGTGCTTGCTGCTGAGCAAATGTGAGAACGGACCAAGGGCACCGCCAAGGGCAGAACACTCACCTTCGAGGACCTTGTCCAGAATGTCAGAATCCAGACGCCTAGAAAGCAAATATTTGAATTTTGAAAGACACAATCATAATGACATTTATCAGGCTTTCAGTCTTTTCAAAAATTTTAACATGAAAAAAGAACAAAAACGAGGGTACAGAATTTCAACAACATACTAGGTGAACGATGGTTAATATGTTCATATTGTTATCTTCAAAGTAGTTGCTCAGATTATAAGGTATAGGCATGAAAAAATGATCAATGAAAGGCTTTCAGTCTTTGACAGGTTTTGTTCTAAGTACTTAATTTGTTATTATTATTATTGGTTTTCCAACACAAGGTGTTGCTGTGCAGTTCAGGTTTGCCTTGAACTCACTATGTAGCCTACGGTGGCATGGGATTTGTGGTGATCCTCTTGCCTCAGCCTCCCAGATTGCTGGGCTTGTAGGCGTGTATTACCACACCCAGCTAGTACTTAATTTATCATTATTCTGCTAACCCTCACCATCACCTGAAGCAGGGTTCTGGATTTTCACTTCCATTTGAGAGATGAGGAAACCAAAGCACAGAGGGGTTGCCCAAAGCAAGGATTTAAATCCAGGCAGCCTGGCTCCGAAGTCTACAACCCTAACTCCTGTATACTGCCTGTGTAAGTCCTGTCACTGTGTGTCATTCAAAATAGTAAGTCTCATTTTGAAATGCGTAGTGGACGCATCTGTATCAGTCAGTGCTTACTAGAGAAACAGATTTAATGCAAGGTGTACAAATATATAAGAAAATTGACAGTCAACCATCATAGCATCTTACTTTGACCGTGCTTGCTTTGAGCTGGTTTATGTGTTTTGCTGGGAGGGGACTATGGGTTGTGTCTCTGGCTCTCCCCACCTCCACTGGGAATTCTGTTCTGGTTCCTGTTTGGTACAAGGCTCTGGCCAAGGCCCTGCCTGCCCCCTTCTTCCTGGGCCTGGCTTCTCCCAGGGCCTGCAGCCCTGTGGAATCTTGCCAGTTCAGGCCTCCAGAGATGGGTTCAGGGCCTGCCAAGGGACTGTAGGTGGCAGTGGGCAGATGGGGCCTGACATGGCCGTGCCATCCTCCTACTTCTGCCTTACCGGAGAGACAGCAGTGGCCTCTGGAATGGCAGGAGCACAGAGCCCTTTCACACTCAGTTTTTTCAGCACTGAGCTGGCTCAGGCTCCCAGGTGATAGCCCCGGGCTGGTGGCAGATGGCTCAGCCTCTGACTACAGAGCCGGCTCCTAGGAGGCCCCACCGTATCAAAAGCAGATTTGACTCTGGGCTTTCACAGGCCGAGGGGTAGGTGTGTGTGGGAGGGACATGTGTTTATTAAACACCTTGGAGCCAGCTGCTGAGGCCGTGGAAGGGAACTGCAAAAGTCAGGAGAACTGGGTGTGTCTGACTGCCCAGGGCAGGGTGCTGGTGACAGCCACCTCCGGCCCAACTCCCCATCTTGGGCAATGGGAGACAGGCAGTCCCTGACGAAGCAGGGTGGGTGACGGGTGTGCCCCGTCATAACAATGGTGGTGATGAACATGATAGTAACATCCATGACTTACTGAATCCCTGCCTGCCACGTATTACGCTAAGAGCTGTATGTGTGCCATCCACGTGGCCAGTACCGGCTGTGTCTGCAGTGCCCGGTGCTGTTTGAGGGTGTGTATAGGGCCACACCCAGGGTGCTTACTAGATGCTGCACCATGTCAAGCACCTGATGTGTACAGTGGTCTCCTCTTACCTGTCATCTCGGTTTCCACAGTTTCTGTCAAATACAGTCTGAAAATACTAAAGGGAAACTTCCAGAAAGAGTTTGTAAGGTTTAAACTGTGTGCTGTTCTCTCCATCCACGTCTTCTTGCATGGGATATGAATCATCCCTTTGTCCAGAGTTTCCATGCTGTATATGTTACTAGCCATTAGCAGCTATCTCCACTGTTGTGGTATCAAGGTGCTTATGTTCGAGTAACCCTTATTCATTTACTTAATAATGGCCCCGAAGAGCAAAAATAGTAATGGAAAGGAGGCACCAGGGTACAAACATGGAAAGACATTAATTTGTACTACATGACAATGTCTCAGGGAATATAGGGGAAATACAGTGTATATACGGTTTGGTTCTATTTGTGGTCTCAGGCGTTCATCAGAGATCTTGAAACCCACCCCTCAGATAAGGAGGGCCAGGCACCATGATAATTCACATTTTTCAGATGTTGAAAAGTGTGACCCAGAGAAGCTTAATAATTCACCCAAGGTCATATAGCTAGTGTGTGGCAATATCAGGATTTGAACTCAGCAAGTTTACCTCAGAAAGTTTTTCTTCTTAAGCCTCTCACATTCAGATGTGAATAAAGGTGTCCTCCAGCATTTGATAGCTGCGTGGGCAGATATGTATTGAATGACTTTATACCTCTATCTATATCTATATAGTTTATAGGAAGAAATATGCATTAAATGACTATATGTCTATATTTACATGGTGTGTGTATACATACATTGCATATATATACATATATGCATATAATGTACAAAGCACTTACATTTCCAGATTTCTGTAAATGCTGTGAAGAAAAAAAATTAATATACTAGGATAGAGATTGACCTGGGCAGAGATTATTTCAGATAAGGAGGTCACAGCATTTGGTTTGTATGGTGGGGTGGTTTGTTAGCCCATTTTCCAGATGAGAATGCTGAAGCATCGAGAGATTAACGTGGAAGCGATAAAGGGCGGAGCAGGGACTCAGATTCGGAGGTCTCTTTTACTCATAGTTGTGGCCACTGCTGTGAGACACCTTGTACTGTGCTTTGGCTACAGAAGATGACTTTCTGCTAATTGCAGGGGTTGGGGTGTGTAGAGTCTCCCAGAGGCTTGGACCTGGCTTTTTGTTCCAAAGAAATCATCTTTGTCTCTGTGCATGTGTGGCCTGTGCGCACTCGTGTGGTGTGTACACCGTGCAGGAAGCGTGCGTGTGCCTTCTGGTCTCGCTCATGGATGATCCTGTATCTCCTCCCTCCCTTCCGCAGCTCACACAGACCATCCCGACCTTTTATTAGGTCACTTTGTAATTGATGGAAATGTCCCAGGTACCTTCTCTTAACTCTAGGGTGATTATGACAATTATGATGATTATCAAGGAGGGAGGGGCTGGTGGGGGGGCTGGGGGCTGGGAATTGCTGAGATCCAGGCAATGCTGTCATTAGCGACATTGTGTGAGATTGTTCGCCTTCAAAAGGCAGCTGTGGAAAGGAGAGAGTGTCTTTTTATTTTTTTTTTTAAAGGCCCATTATGCAGGCAGTGTGGGGCGCACAGTGCTGGCGGGAGGACCGTGGGGTGTAATTAGGGCAGTGACAGCTGGAATTACGCAGTGTCTCCGCGGCTACGGTGCCACCTTTCCTGTGGGGGTGGTGGTGGAGGAGGGGACAGGTAATAGCTGGGAAGTTCTGGACTCTTGCCAGGAGTTGCAGGGTCCTTGGAAGAGCCAGGGTGACCTGGGAGTGAGCAGAAGGGACAGGGAGTGCTGGGCTGCCAGAGCTATTTATCTCTACACCAGGGAGGTGCCTCATTTTTGGAAGCCTTTTATGATGGCTTGCCGCCCTTCCAGGCTTATCAAGCATTCCCACCCTAACCAGGAATTGGCAAAGGAAAGCCAATTGTGTGGAACAGAGGAAGCAGATAAATAATTTCGCAGCCTCCTTCACGCAGGGGGCCTGGCTGGTGTACAGGAGTATCCGCCGGCCGCAGCTTCCTGCTGGCCTGCCCCGGCCCCGTGGGGCGGGCTGGAGCTATCTGCAGGGCTGGCTCCAGTCTCACTATTCTAAACTGCAGTGGGATTAAACAGAGTTTGCCAGGGAAGGTGGAAATGCCGGACACCCCAATCCTTTCTAGCCTACAACAGAATGGGGGAGGGGAAAATCTGTAAGTGACTCGGTCTCCCCTCTTTTTCCTTTCTCTGGAGCATCCCCAGCCTCTGCACAGCCTCCTGACCAGTGATCTTATGCTTTCCTGGAGAGTCTTGGAGCCTGACAGCCTGGGCTTAACGGCTGTTATTTATTACAGGTATGAACTTGCTACTGGCCTTTCTCTGCCTCAATTTCCCATCTGTGACATAAGGAAGGCTAATGGTCCTGGTGGGTCAGGGCTGCTGGGAGGATTAAGGAGAGACTAGGTGTAAAGGATTGAGCCTGATACATGGTACATGCAGTGAGGCACACGTGAATTCTCTTTGAGGGCAGCCTGAATTCATTTTATGAGAAGAGTCCTTTATTGCAGGGAGGTAAAGTCGGACAATTTCTCCATAGATCCAAGCTCCGCATCCCAGGCCTACGACGTTGACATTCATCAATTTCTTCTTTCATTCAATGCATTTCAAGTTTCCACAGTGTGTCAGGCATTGTGCTGGGCTTTGACCATGTCTGCAGAGCGTTGCAGATGGAATTCTTGGTCCTCAGAGCCTAAGCAGAGCTCGGGCCTTGTTATCAGCTGGTGTCCCCCTCTGTACAGATACTCCGGTCTGTGCATGCCTGGTGAGGACGCGCTGCCCGGCCACAACCCCATGTTGGACCTGACCTACTGGCATGCAGGCAGCCAAAAGGGGTTGAGTGTTTGGAGTGGAAGAGGGAGTCAAAGTCTGGGGCCTGGAGTCTCTGCACTTTCTCCAAAAGCAGCCAGAAGAGGGGCTTACAGCACCCCACAACCCCAGGAACCACTGGCCCCCAGAAGTGGCCAAATATTGTTGCTCCTAGTGCAGTCTTGGGACTCTGGGGACAGAGCAAGCTTCAGCCAGTCAATGGGCCAGGGGTCACTACTATTCACCAAGGGGGACCTTTATGTCATTATTACTTTTATTTTCTAACTTTCACAAGCAAAGTCAGAACCTCTGTTTCCTGGAACTCCTTGTGCTGTTGTTTAGATAAGTTTAAATGAGCTGTGATTAAGCTAATTTTGAGGTAATTAACTTGGGGAAGGAATCCTTCACTCCTTAAAATTCTAAGTGACTGTTCATTATAAGAGGGAGCACTCGCAAAGCAGCCACGCAGCTTTCAGGAGCCCCGCTTAATTAAAACATAAGGAACCCAGCCACAGAGCAAGAGTTTACCGTCATTAATGAAAAATGAATATTCTTTATCTAATTACGTGGCATAATTAATTGGAGTCTCCAACCACAGAGGTGGGGTGGGAAGGGGAAGCCTCAGTGAGGGAGGGTTCAAGCCTGCCTCTAGGATCCTTTGGGGTCCCTCAGACACTAGGGCTCAGGGAGACGCCAGGCCTGTGAAGAAGGGCCAGGCAGAGAGGAGGCTCTGTTGCCTTTGACTTCTACAGCAGTTGGAATGGCCACCTGCCAGGTGTCAGCGGTCTCTTTGGTGGAATTTTGAGCCTGTGTCAGGCATCTTGCATCCTTTCATTCAGTTGTAGATTCAGTACATTTATTGAGAACCGACTATGTGTTTGAATGAAACACACCTGAGACCCACCTTCAGGAAGTGTGCACATTTGAATCCTGGCTGTGTTAATTACTATGGTAGGTGTCATGCTGGTCTCCGGCAAGTTGCTTAATCTGTGCCTTGATTTTCTCATCTATAAAATTGATTGACAATAGCTTTGTCATAGGCTGTCATGAGGGTTAAATGAATGAATGAATATTCATAAGGCACTTAGGACAGTGCCTAGCCTGGTAATAAGTGGTTGCCATATAAATAACTAAAATCAGGTGAGTGCATCAAGAGACCAGCATAGCATGTAACAAGACAGGGTTACTTAGGAGCACTCATTTTGGACTTGGTGTTCAGATCAGAGGGTGGGGAGCGGATGTGGCTTCTTGGACCTTTGTTCCTCCACGGTCCGTCAGTTTTGTTCTTGCCAGCAAGTCCCCATTTGGATCTGGTGTCTCTGCCTTCCTCTAGGCCTTCCTCCTGGGGACTTCCTAGATCAGCACCCTCAAAACATTTTGCCCCCAGTAGGGAGCTTGGCTAAAATACCAGCTGTCTACAGGTGAGGCCTAGTCTTATGGTTTACATTTACATGTCCCCCCAAAGCCTCATGCAGGTGGGATTTTTTGGAGGTGACTGGATCTAGGGTGTGTGATGTAGGAATCAAGGATGTGACGCTAGGATTAAGAGTGTAAGTGCTACCTGCCCTAAGGATGGGTAACCTGGATAAGTTGTAAGGGACAGAAAGAGGGTCATTGTTTGATGCTTGCTGCTTGCTGTCTTCTGCCTGTCCTGTTTTGCCTTGGAGTATTTATTCTCTGTGATGCCTCTCTGCAGTGCCACCCTGCCTGGGAGCCAGCCAGCTATGAACTGAAACCTCTACAAAACAAAATAAACCTTTCCTTCCTTCACTTTGGATGTTGGGTATTGTCTGAACAATGAGAAAAATAACTAAGATACCCAGAATAGTGTGCAAATCTTGGGGTGTCTTGGAGATGTTCTCATCCCACACATTTTACCAAGGAGGAGACTGAAGCCAGAAGAGATGGTAGGGTGACTGGTGGTTGGGAGTGGAAATCTGGCTTCCTGAATTGCAGCCAAAGGCTCCCCCTGCACCACCTCAGTCTCCTAGCATTTTGCTTCTCAGTCTGGCTCGGGTGGTGGTTCTTCCTGAGTCTAGACCAGCTCCAGGATTTCTCATGGTGTCCTGAGGAGTCTGCATTGTCTCTGGCTTCCATTTCTCTCCTGTTTGTTTTTGGGCAGTTGGGGACTGAACCCAGAACCTTGAGTATCCTTTGATTCGGGTTCTGGTCTGACCCAGGTGTTTGCAGAGAGGCTTTCTCTTTCTGACTCCTTCCTTCTCTTCACCTCTCCCTGTCCGTTGCATAGAATCAGGCATGAGGAAGCTACTGGGATCCAAAGACAAAGCCTCTCCTCCTTTCTGGGAAAGTGCATCCAATCTAGTCATACAGCCTCCTGTCTGACCACCAGACCCCACAGCTGACTCCCCTTTGGCTAATCTGGTTTTTAGGGGAGAAAGGGAACTGCTGTTGCTTGTGTACTTGGCTATATCCACATCACAGGCCAGGCCAAGCAGGAGATAGTGTGGGGAGGCTACCTGTCACCAGGAGGTTTCAATCACTGTCATCTCCAGGGCGGATGACTTTCACATCTGCACTGTCTTCAGGTCTCTGGTGGTGGTGCTTCCTTATGAGGGGCCATCCCTAGGGCTTTGCCCCTTGTTCCGTCATCCTGTTGGGAAACCATCTTTGGTGTGGGAGCCGTGATGGAAGGAGGAGGAGGAGGAGGAGGAGGAGGTTTCTAGCTGAGCTGAGTTGATCACACTCTAGATACAGTTTTCATTTAATCTCTAAAGCTTTTGACATTGTCACTGGGGAAGAGGGGGAAGTGGCTTTGGGGAGAGGCGAGGTGATGAGAGAACAGTGAGAGTTTACATAGGCAGTGCCTTCTGGGGATGAAGCAGATGGCAGCCCTGGAAAAGAGGCCCCTGGGACGGTGCTGCTGGCACTCTCCAGGAATCCACTGCTCCCAAAGGGTAATTTTCTCCCTCTTTTCTGGGGTGCCAGAGCCTCTCCAGGGGCTGATTCTCTGCGGCCAGGTCCTAGATGGTCCAGAACGGGCCAGGGGCCGTGAGTGTGCCCGCCAGTAGCTGCTGTTTGGAGACAGTGATGCTTGGGAACATTACCACAGGTCCTCCTGTTGTCCCTGTGGAAGCAGCCTCCAGAGTCTGGGTTCCTTCCTCTTTGTGCAGATCCCATTTCTTCCTCAAAGCTCTGGTGACTTTCATGCTCCAGTTGCTACAAGAAATGCGTGTATTTCTCTCTGCAAAGCTAACCTGCAACAAAAGACATTCGATTGGCAGAGGAAACCTCCTAGAAGGGAGAGGCGGAGTCACTGTTCCTGGCCCCTGAACACCCTGCCTTCTGAAACAGCCTCTTGGGTCCCCTGGCAGCCCCAGCTTCTCCTTAATTTGATGATTCTTGAGACAGCGGGAAGCCTTTCTTTCAATCCCTTCTGACAAGGGCGGGTTTGAGGGAAACCAAATAGACTGCCAGCATCATTTCAATCACCTGTCTGAAAGGCTTGATTTAAGTCTCTGGACAGGGCAATGGGCTTCAATCAATGTTCATCCCCAAAAGTGCACTCTTCCTAAAAATTACTTTGCATGTTATTAAGTAATAGCAGCACTCCCCGTCTCTCTTGGAGCCCCAGGTCATGTTTTGAGAAGAGACACGCACACATTGGGAAGTTGCGATTCATCTTGGTAATTATTTTCAGATGCACTTTGCAGCTCTGTGGGCAGATGGACAAGTGACATTTGAGTCTCCAGGGTGCGGAAGGAAAAGGTACCGGTGGCAGGACTGGGGCGGGGTAGGATGCTGCTCAACCCCAGTTGTGTAAAAGACACCCTGTCCAGAAAAATGGATTTTAATAAACAAGGGAAGTAAAAAATTAAAAAACAAAACAAAACAAAAACGAGTCCAGTTGCTTTGGACTGATCATGGGATGTTGACCTTGGGAGATACAGCCCTGGCTTTGGAGTTGGTCAGAGCAGGGTCTGAATCCTAGCTCTGCTGATTCTTGTCTGTGAGGCTTCAACTAAACCACTCTATCTACCAGGCCTTAGTTTCCCTAATTGTCCAATGGGAGAGAATAACACCAACACGTAGGGTTGTTTTGAGGAACAAATGGAACACCACATATAAGAGGGCTGGTTCACGGTAGCTGCTTAGCTAAGCCAGTTTCCTTTTTGGTACCTTGCTGAAACATCTTTTTCATTTCTGTATATTGAATGCCTAGTGCATAGAAAGTCTTTGCTAATTTGAATAAACAAAATTGTTATAAAAAAGAAATTTGTTTAGCTCAGAACTGGTAGTTCCTTTAGCTAGAGATGTGAATTGTAAACTTAAAGCTGCCAGTTGTGACATGCATACTTTAGCTTAGGCCACAGGCCAGCAAACAACAGCCCTCAAACCAAATCTGTCTGTTTTTGTAAGAATTGTTTGTATTGGAATCCAGGCTCACCCATCCATTTGCATATTTACAAACTGTCTTCGGTTGCCTGGGTCTTAGAACTGCAGAGCTGAGTGGTGGCAACAGGAAGTGTGTAGCTCACAAAGAGGGAGATATTTACTATCTCGTCCTTCACGGAAACGTTTTCTGACTTCTGGGATAAATCAGTGGCTTTCAAACTTTAAACTGCATCAGAATCATCTAAGGAGCATGGGAGACAGGCTGGGCCTAAGGTTGTGCATTGCTAAGAGTTCCCAGGTGATGCTAATGCTATTGTCCCACAGACCACACAGTGAGAATCACTGGTACCAGCTGTTTCTTTTGATTTTTTTTTTTTTTGATACTGAGGCTCGAACCCAGGACTTTTACACTGTGCCACATTCCTAGCCTTTAAACATTTTTTTAAAAAAATTTGAAACAGAATCTTGCTAAGTTGCCCAGCCTGGCCTAGGATTTGTGATCCTCCTGCCTCAGCCACTCAGGATATAGGCTGTTTCTTAGGCCTGAAAGGCTTTCTTTTTTCTATCTGCCTTAGCCGAAAGGTGAATGGCAGTCTGCCTTCAAAAGTCAGCTCAGATTCTTCCTGGGTCCGGGGGACCTACTTCCTTCCTTTTTGTCTTCCTCACCTTGCTATGAGAGCCATGTCTTTCAGAGAGGCTGTTTTCTCTGCTGCTTACTATTCTGTTATCTTCCTGGAAGTCTGAAAAGTCAGCTCAAATATAACCTTAATGACATTTTATGAATTGGGCACCTACTACATGCCACACATTGTGAATGGCACTGGGAATACAGTGTGGTTAACGAAACAGGTACTTTGTCTTTCCCTATGAGGTTCACAGTAGGGACGTGAACAATAACCAGTTTAAAAAAATCCCAAAATATGATGATGTATTGTGATGGGTTTGAGGAAGAGCATCATGAAAAGGTTATAGGGATCATGATTTGGGGTGGGGTTAGGCAAGGCTTCTTTAAGGAAGTGACATTTAAACTGAGAGCAGAAAGATGAGAAAAAAGGATGCAGAAAAGGTTCTTCTAGGCAGGGGCCGAGGCATGGGAAGGTCTTGCATCTGAGAGAATGAAGAAGGCTGTTTCTTTCACTGACTGCAGTAAAGTAAGGGAGTGGTGTGGTAGAGGTGAGCTGGAGGTATAAGGCAGGATAGAGCAGAGGTTGTATTGATGGCCTCAATTCCCAGCCCCTCTCTGCATCCATATCTTTGCTAGGTGGGTCAAGTATCTCCTTGCCCTTTGTCTTTAAATGTGGCCATGTAGTTTACTTTGTCAATCATACTTAGGAGTTTAAAGCCCAGGCCTTAAGAAGAGTCGTATGTTCTTGCTTGCTGTCTTACACCCTGCCGTCATCCAGATGAACATGCTGAGGCTGACACACTGGCCCTAAGACACAGGGAGCAGTCACCTTAGACTGCCAGCCTAAATCAGCGGATCCTGCTAACCTGATAGTGAACTATTGTTGTTGGCTTACATTGTTTTGGGGAGGTTTGTTATGCAGCATTAGCTGTCTAAGACAGCCACATTGAAAAGTCTGAGCTTTATTCTAAGTATAGCTGGATGGCACTGAAAGTGTTTACTAGAAGAGTGATCCAAGCAATCTGACCTCTGATTGTCAGCAGTCTTTCTGGTTGCTGTGAGGAGGATGAGGAGTGTGGAGGAAGCAGGAGGGCCTTCTAAGCCAGGTGCCCGAACTCTGAGTTGGCATAGTACTTCGCAGAGAGAGGATGCCCAGGAATTTGGGCATAGCTTCCCCCAGGCTGAAGTGAGCTTGCCTTTCTCATGCTCCCCAAATACTCATTTTAGATCCTTCTTCCTTGTGACTTGGCAGTAGCCGTGCTCATTATACTCCTCCCGCTAGCTGATAGAATTCCTAAGGCAGGTCAGGGCCTGGCCTGACCCTTCCCTCTAGCCACCCACTAAACTCCTATACTCTGTGCAGGCCCAGCTCTGTCGGAAGCCAATAACCACCCTGAAATGGATTAATGTGGAAGCTCCTTCTATGACTACTACAAGTTGGGTTTTCACTTCAGTGGTCTCTGACAGATCCAGACATTTAAGTAACTTCTACCCGGGCACAAGGTGGCTTTCTTTAAAAACTCATCAGCAAACAGGGATCACGTGAGTGGTTCCCCTTTAGCCCTGAGATGTGTGGAAGTAGATATTGTGGCGAGAGAGGGCTCAGAGGCAAGAAGCTCACACAAGAATGAACGGGAGGGCTGGGATGTGGCTCGGTGGTAGAGTGCTTGTGTAGCACATGCTGGGACCTGGCTTCTGTCCCTGACACCAGCACAACAGAACAAAAGAAAAAAGAAAAACAAAAACAGAAACAAAACTAGCTGGAGCCGACTTAGAAAACCTCCAAACAAACTGAAATACAAAACAAAACAAAAAGCTACAAACTCACCCACTAGGATGAGGAACCCCAGTTCTGTGTGGCTGTTTGCTAACATATTTTACCTTTCAGGTCTCTGGGGAAGAGAAGCAGTCCCATATGTAGTATTTAAATAAGATAATCTGTTTTTATTAATTTTGACCGTCTGCTTCTTCTCAGAATATTTACCGAAGAGGGTCAGATTATATGCCCCCAAAATTTTATAACTAATAGTAAGATTATATCCCAGAGAAGCAGGTCAAAAATGGGGATTGACTCCAGATATCTTCTGTCCCCAGAAATCTTACACAAAGACAAAAATGAAATCATTCCCTAGATGGTGTCCTGTTATGTCATTTTCTGAAAATGAGCTTGAGCCAATTCAGTAGTTCAACTCAGTGCATGAGAACTGCAGTGTATCTGTTATGACTTATGTCTAGATGCCTCCCCAAAGCCTCATGTGGTCATAGATGGAGTTTTCCAGAGATGGCTGGATCTAGAGTGTGGGATTGATTCACGGTGCAATGCTAGAATTAAGAATGAGTGATTATTAAATCAGGCCACTGATTAGTTTGGCACTGCCCTAATCCCAGAAGTCCAGATACAATAAGGGACAGAAAGAGGCTTGTCTTGCCCCTCCCTTGTTGCTGTCCTATATTCTGCCTGCCATGAACTGTTTTTCCCCTGTGATGTCTGTCTGCCACGCCACCCTGCCTTGGAGCCAGTCAGTTGGTCATGGACTGAAACCTCTACAAACTGTGAGCTAAATAAACCTTTCCTCCCTTCACTTGTGGATATTGGGTATTTTGTCTCAGCAATCAGGAAAGCAACTAGACAGGCCCCCTTGCCTTAGTCCAGCTGCTCCACTACCTTGGCCAGCCTTATCCCTCCTGTACCAAGCGTCTCCCAGGAGGAAGGTTTTCTGTTGCTTTCCTGGTCCTTTAGCATATGACATGGTTTCCTCTCAGTCAAGCACACGTTAATGCCTCTCTATCATGGCATGGCATTAACTAGCAGTTGTGTTTACCTGGACCATACTGGTCAGGGCTGGTGGGAATGCTTTATCACACCTGCCCAGCTACTAGAGTGCCCTGGGCTTGGGGCACATTAGGTTAGAGCTGACACCCCATATTCACCCTGCCTTTGGAGGGGAGGGAGCTTCAGGTATCTTCTGGCTTTGGCAAATGATCTCGATGGTTCCTTACCATGACTACTCTAGGTATCATAGTCTGTGGTAGGGAAAGGCTATGGGTCACCTCCATTAAGCCTAGCTCAGGTGTGTCTTCCACCCATCATGCTGATGCCATATCTGGGTCTCATTTACCTCCATGTCAACTGGGCAGGGCCAAGAAGAGCTGCTGCTTTCCAGGCATTAGGAAATGGAGCTCTGGTACGCTCAGGTGACTTACGCTGCAGAGAGGACTAAGCCAGGGCCTGGGTCTTAGGCCTCCTGACTCTAGTCCCTGTGCTCACCCCACGATGCGGGGTAGCCTCAGAGAGTGGCTTCCTGGTTGGGTGCTGTGCTCCTTCCCTTTCCTGAAGTCCTTTGAATGTCGCCCTCCTTTACCCTCCCCGGAGGGCTGCTTATTTTTTTTTAAGCTCAAGAAGAGGAAGAAGAAAAAGGGAGATGGAGAATTAAATTTATTGCCATGTTAGAAACATTGGATTGAAGAATTGATCCCTACGGCTAAGTAATTTCCCTCTTTCGTGCAAAATATAAATAAATCTGTATGGCTTATGCTGAGTGATGAGCCTGGGCCGCTGGCCGGGTTTCACGACATGAAATGCCCTTCAGAGGCTTCGGCTTGACCCCGTCAATGAGCTATTCTAAATGGTCTTGGTATTCTCCCCGAAGGGGGATGTCGGCAGCACCCTGGTCCTGCCCGTAATGGTAAGGAGGGACACTATACTTGCAGAGTCTTTTCTGAGCACAGCTAGACCCTAGCAGGTGTGGCCTGGATCTGCTGATTTTCAGAAACATAAATAGAGCAGCTTAATTATTATTGTTATTCTTTTCTTGAGGCTGAAGAGGTGGGGGGCGGAAGTGAGTGTGGGTGTCTCAAGTGTGTGATTATGCAATACAGAGTGCTCCTCTCCCTAAAGATTTCAGCTAATTTCTGGGAAGAGATGGCCAGCCTGGCGTGTCTTCAATTAATCACAGGGGGAAGCTTTAGTCCTGCTCTCATTGTGGTTTAATTTTAGCGTGTTTCCCTGGGGTAGCCCTCCTCCTGGGCTCTGCTTGGGCTGGTAAGGACCTGGGAAGAAGGGGAAGGAGGGAGTGTGGTCTGGCAAACACCACTTTCTGCCTGGCTGGAACAGAGTTGAGGATGGAGATGGAGATGGAGATGGAGGTGAGACACAGACAGACAGCCATGTCCCTCTTCTGTCCAGGGGTCCTTTGGGCTTGCAGCTTGGGAAACGATTTTGTAAGTTGCAGGAATTTTCCAGAAGAAGTAGTGCACTGGTCTTGCTGGTGGATCCTATCTCTGAAGGGACAAGAGTGTAGATAGACTCGGGTTAGAAATCCAGGCCTGAGGAAGAAGATGAAGTCTGCTTTGGGGTGGGGCAATGTGTTTGGTTTCCGGAAGTGCCAGTGTGGATCAAGGGCAAAGACACTTGTGGGACGTGTTAGCTGTAGATGGGGACCAGCATCTGTCCTTTTTTCCTGTTTGCACTTTGACACAAAGTTTCTGCAACTTTGTCCTCAGCCTCTGCTTGATCTTGAGGGCAGGGAGGCAGCTCAGCCTGTCACATAAATTCTGTTCCGGAGCTTGACCTTCTGCCTCCCCTGAGAGTGATCACTGGGTTTAAACATGGTGGGGTCCACCCAGTGGGACCCATGGGTCCTTGTTCTTTATTACAGCAAGAGTGTGTGAGGACGCTGGGTCCCACCCTATCACCCCTAGGCTTGAGGTGATTGCTTCTAAAGGCCCTGGGAACTGGGTTGTATGAAAATACTTACAGTGTGAGAGTACGGCATTCTGAGTCCATCTCTGTCTCTCCTTCCTCTCCTCCTCTCTCTTTCTCCCTCATTTTTATTTTGCTCTTGGTGCTGGGAACCCAGTTCTGGTGCAGGCTAAACATGCACTGTACCACTGAGCTCCATCCCCAGCTCTAGTTGGTATTTTAACATCAAACCACCTCCCATGGCCACGAAGTCTGCTGACTTCTGAGCCGTGGTCAGTCAGGCTCTGCGGGGAATCTGAAGTCATGCTGCACTCACTTTGCTTACCATCCGGGCACAGGCACGGGGGCCTGGTTCTGCCAGTCAGATGCCTCTGTCCTGCACTTTGAGTGGGCAGCAGAGAGGCAGGGACCCACAAAGTCTGTTCCAGGGAGGGGGCAGCCACAGGGGCAGCTGTGTAAGGTTTCTGGAGGCAGCGAGGTGGGTGGTGCCCATGGCTTCTGGGGGGTGGGGGTGGGTATGAGAAGCAGGCCGTGGAGAGGTGTGGGTGGAGGCAGTGGACTCTCCTCTGCATCAGGGGTTCGTAGTGGTGATCCAGGCCTCTGCAACAAAATTCCTAAGGAGGTATCACTAGCAACCCAGACCTGAGCCTGCCCCGGTCCAGGAGGCCCAGACCCGGCTGCATGCCCCGGAGGAAGAGTGGAGTGGTGAGCTCTGCTTTGACTAAGCAAAGGACAGCAGGGAACAAAGAGGCTCTGGACCCAGTTTTCTGCAGGACGAGGGAAAAAAAAAGTAGAAATCATGCAATTCTGCTGCAGAAAGCCTTTTCTGCCAGTTACTGGTTCCCAAGACCCCTGAAGGCCAGGTCCAAAGGTAGGTGCTGGCAGCTCAGCCACCGCTCTGGCCACACTCTCCCCTGGGCCTTGTTCCTGGGGTCAAGGCTCAGATGAGCCCAGCTCCTGCTCCTTGGCTCCTTGGTTCCTTGGAAGCTCCTCTAGTGCAACATTCCTGCTGGGTACAGAAGAGCTGTCACTTCAGTGTGTGTGTGTGTGTGTGTGTATGTGGTTTGGGTCTTATCCAGACCACAGGACATGCTAGAACAGGTCTAGCATCTCCTTTTGTATAGATGTTATACCTCTAGTAATATAGCCTTTGAATGCTAAATTAAGTTTGGCGGCTGGCTTATGGAATTGAGTCACCTATCTAGCTTTCTACTATCCCTGGAATTGAGTTCTCTTTCCAGGGCTGTGAGTTCAAGTCTGATCATGTGCAGCTTATCTCGGGAAAGAGCTGGGTCTGGCTTTAGGCTTCTTCTTCCTCTTCTTCTTCCTCTTCTTCTTCCTCTTCCTCCTCCTCTTCCTCCTCCTCTTCTTCCTCCTCTTCTTATTCCTCTTCCTCCTCCTCTTCCTCCTCCTCTTCCTCTTCTTCGTACCAGGGATCGAGCTCATGACCATGTGCTTGCCAGGCAGGTGCTTATGCCACTGAGCTAAATCCCCGGCTGGCTGGTGCTTCTTTTCCTAGGGCCTTTGGCTTCTCAAACACAGTGCTGCTGCTTTGCGTTCCTTGCAGCTCACTGTAGCTCTCCTTGTGAATGTAATTGAAATTTCACAGTCATCAGTTTTTAAAATGATTTTCTGAGCTTTGTAAGACGGCGAGAGTTACAAGATGTCTTCGGAATATTCCTTGCAGAGCTTCTTGCTGAAGTGAAGACGCTCTCCAACGGCCTTTCCAGAGCAGTTAGTAAGCTGTGTGCAGCCTGGTGCCTGGAGGAGGGACACATTGCAGCCGATGTGTGTGTTTGTGCTTTGTGCAGGGGTGAGGCTCTGCTGCTCATGCTTGCATCTAGATGCGAAAGCAGCAGGACAGATACGAGGCAGAGTGGGAGGGGTACAGGATGGGTAGCTTCCCGTCTGTTCCAAGTAATGCTCGGAATTTCTGGACTGTGATGTGGAGGGCTTTCAAGGGTCTGGAAAGCCTTCTGGGTCATTCTGCCTGAAGGCATGTGGGAGAGGGTATTCAAACAATTTTTTTTGTTTTGGACCAGGGATCAAATTCATGACCTCAGTTGCTCGGCAGGAGCTTATGCCACTGAGCTATATCCCAAGCCCAAACAAATTTTTGTGTTATTATTATTATTGGTATTGGGGTTAAATTCAAGGCCTTCACACTAAGCTATAGCCCCAAGCCTTTTTTCAAAAATTTTTCTTCAGATGGGATCTTGCTAAGTGGGCTTGAACTTGCCATTCTCGTGCCTCAGCCTCCCAGACCTTTTTGAGATTGAGCATGGTTACTACCTTCTTATGTAGACCCCGTCCCTGCCTGGTGCCAGTCTCCTTGCTTGGAATGGCCACCCCTCACTGCCACTTAGAACTTTCTAAGTCCCACTGTCTCTCGGAACCCTTTCTGATGGTTCCAGTTGCAAGGAGAACACACTTCCTCCCCGGCATGGGATTACTGATGCTTCATCTCAGCTGGGACACCTGCAGAATCCTTTTGTTCTGGGTCCTCATCTCTCTGAATGCCCATCCAGCCAGGCACCAGCTAGAACGACCTTGGCCGAGAGACATTAGAGCATGCTGATTGAATGGGATTATGGAAACATGGTCATACAACAGTGGAGAAACCCCACAGCTCCACTTTAACCAAGCAATCAGTGCCCACATGTCACATGGCTATTGTGTGGCTCCAGCATTCAGGAAGAAGGGCACCCCATGGGTGTGCTTCACCCAAAGCCAGTCTCAGATTTCTCAGGAGAAAACATCAGACAAACCCAGCTGACCAACGGCCTCTGAAACTCCTAAAGGCCGGGCTTCCGGGGGTCAGGATCAGGGCAGAGCAAGATTGGTGAAGGGCTGGAGGAGGCCAAGAGACCAAGTGCAACGTGGGATGCTGGGCGTCAGTGGGGAAAAAGACAAGCCACATAGCATTGTAGCTTAGTTAACAATCTTCTTCCAATGTCATTTCCTTTTTTTTTTTAAAGAGGATAAAACCAAGGAAAACAAAATAGAATAAAACCAATCAGAATAAACCAGTATAAGTGATACAGGACCAACAGTAGTTACCATAATGCCTTTTGTTGAAGATACCTCCGGACATAGTAAAAATCAGACAGAGCAGAATAGAATAGAAATGATAAAAACAAAACAATGAATGGAGCAAAGGATTTCAAAACAAGCCACTAGTAAATCCAAAATGGCTGCCATAATATGTCCTGCTGTCTTTTAAATAGCTGCTCATGCCATCAGATTTAACATAATCAAACAAAACAAAAGAGAATAAACCCAAACCAACAAAACAATGAAAATGATATGGTTTCCAGGTGGGAATCACCTCCTGGTGAGGCCTGGTCCTCTCTCCCTGCAGTCTGTGAATTCCAATGTTATTTTTAAAACTTTGATAAATGTATCATGGTACCATGGTTAGATGAAATACTACTATGGGAAGAAGCAGGGCAAAGAGTCTTGGGGAAGTCTCTAAACCATTTTTACAACTCTTGTATAAGTCTCAAATTATTCCAAGATAAAAATCTGGAGAGAGAGAGAGAGAGAGAGAGAGAGAGAGAGAGAGAGAAAGGAAGAAGGGAGAAGGGAGAAGGGAGAAGGGAGACAGGAGAAGGGAGGGGAGGGGAGGGGGAGGAGGGAAACAGAACACATAGGCTTCACATGGGCTCAAGTCTGGCTCCCTCACTTCTTGGCTGATTGTCCTTGGATATGTCACTCAATCTCTGAGCCTCAGTTTCCACATTTGGAAGACAAGGCATACCTCAGTAGGGTTGATGCAAGGACCAAGGGAGCTAATTGCTGGGCACACGAGAAGCAATCAATCAGTAAGGGTTAGCCATTGCTATTGCTACCGATGGAGAAGGAAGTCCTACATGCAAAAACTGAGAGGATCAGGGAATACGCTGGGTGATGGAATTCAGTAAGGTCTGAATAATTCACGCTGATTCAAATTAAACACTCATGCACAGATTTCATCTGTATGCGGGGCCTCGTCATGGGGTTGGAGAAAAATCAGACCTGGTTCTGGCCCTGGTGGGGTCAGGCAGGAGGCTGAGGCCATGCACTTGGCTGCAGATGATGACAATATGGGAGATGTGAAGACTCAGGTGTGGCTGAGTCACTCTGAGGTCAGAGCCAGAGGCTCTGTGGGAGCCTGAGGCTGGGTAACTAGTCAGAAGGGCTTTGCGGATATGTCAAGTGCTCCTTGGATGGAAGTCTGCATGTGAATAGGGGTTTTCTGGAAATTCAGGATGTGGCTGAGAGTCCTAGCGAGCAGACTGCAGGCACCTTGGTGCTTACCTGGCGTACTGAGTGTTTCACTTGAATTACTTTGAATCCTCGTCACCCCTGCATGGTGCTATACTGCCACTTACAGCTGAGGCCACAGAAGCTCAGCGAGGGGCTGGATTTCCCGAAGTTAAAGAAGACTGGCTGCCGGTGCACAGATTCCAACCCGGGCTGCTTGACACCAATGCCTCCTGCCTGGTTGAAGGCACAAGGACGCGGCAGGCTGAAGGCACAGCGCACACTACCCCAAGGAGAGGCAGCCCTGGGGTGTGGTCTGCTGTCACCTGCAGTGTCCAGAGGAGGGATCCCGCTGCCGAGATGGCGGAGCACAGCTGGGGAGACGCCCGCTCGTCCTGGATTTGGACTGTCTGGTGTATGTCCATGAGGCCGTGGAGGATCTACACGAGGGTGCAAGGCAGCTCAGCCTGGCTTCAGCATGGAGTAGGAAGGAGCCGGACAGTGTGGGGAAGAAAGGAGGAAGACGGTGGAGAGGAGGTGACAGGAGGCACCATCTCCAAAGCCCTGTCCCAGGGAAATGGAAGAATGTGAGAAAAACATGGCACTGCAGAAGCACCCTGGAAAGACACAGAGCAGTTCATAGACTGTGAGCACTCTGTGACACGGCCAAGTGACATGGCTGCCACAATGCAACTGGGGCTTGGCTGTGAGAATAGAGTGCAGGAGGTGCTGATTCCTACCTCCTCTTCCAGGCTCCTGGGGGCTGTTGACTCAGGCTGACTACAGCTGTCACACCCTGAAGGGGAGGAGGATGGCTTAGGGAGCAGGACATGTGAGGTCAGGTCCAGCAGGGACAGATGAAGGACCTAAGGGTGTTCAAACCAGAGACACAGCTCAGAAGACAGAGCTGATGTGCCCATGGGCTCACAGGATCAACGAGGGGTACAGTGAGCTCCTTTTGTTCACTTCTGGTCCTTTCTGCAGCTGCTTATTTTTCTGAAGTCAGATTTCCTTTGCTTCCCTGGTCCACATGGTGGGTGCAAGAGACCCCCTCTACTGTTCTGAGCTCTAGGGACCCAGTGAGGCTGGGCTCTCTATCTCTCTCCCTCTCTCCACCTGTCTCTATTTTCTCATGGTCCACAGGAAAGGGACCCTGACTGGTCCAATGGGAAAGGGTCTTTGGGGCACAGAGCAGCTACTGAGGTGCAGCGAGCCCATGTGAAGCTCTGCTGGGCTTGCCTCAAGTTCATAAAAGCCCAGCCAGCACTCAGAGATTCCAGACGAAAGGGTCTGGAAATAGAGCTTGTGGCTACTCCTTGAAGATCTGTCCTGTCCCCAGAGATTGCAGCTCCTGTCAGTCTATCCCTGTCTTATGACTTATTTTCTAATTGCCAGGCTCCTTTCTGGGACCAGGGGACTTTCTGGCTGGTGGAGTACTTAGGCTCTGAGCCCTGAGGGTAGGGGTGGAGGCCGCCCTGGCTGTTGTGTCTGACTCCCAAGCTCTGGACTCTCCAGTGTGGGGGTTGTGATGTTAACTGACTATTAAGAGTGGGCTTGAAATTGGAATTATCTGGGTCTCCAGGTCCCTGGTCGCAGCATCTGATGCTCATTAAAACTCAGGCAGCTGAATTGGCTCAGTGGATGCTGACTGTGCAACCTGGGGGAGGTGGTGGCAGCCAGCTGGACTCTGCTTGGCGAGGGGCTGATAGGACGCTGGACAGAGGCGCTGACACTAAGCTCTGGCATGGTCTCATCCTCTGAGCCCAAGTCTGTGCCCCAGTGTCTGTGTCTCTGTCCAGTGCGTCTTGGCTCTGGTCCCCCTCCAGCTCCCTATCCGTGTGACCTTGAGCAACACTGGTTATCTGGGCCTCCATTTCTGTAGCATGCTGGGCCACACAGGAAGACTCCAGAGCCTTCAAAGGCTAGGGTTTCCCTCCAGGTAGAGATGCCAGGCACTGGATCAGCCACTGAAGACAGTTCTAGAATCTGAAATGTGCACCTCACGCAGCCTGTGGGTGGCAGTGCGGCTACTATGTCACCAGTCCTGATTGTAAGAGCTGCAAACTCCATCTGTGTTTTGGGAGGGTCCTACCTTCCCTGTCGTTTCTCCTGGTTATGTTGGGTTGCTTGATGTGGCCATCTCTTAGATCTCCTCCTGTTCCTTCAACTCCGTCCTTCCCAGAAGCCCCTGCTCACTGTTGTTTGAAGGTGGCAGCTGGCCACTGTCACTGCTGCTGACCTCTGTGAGCAGATCACTTTCCTGGTGAAGCTGGCCCTGGGTCTGCTTTACTCCTGCTCTTGTCTCCTTCAGCCCTGCCTCAGGTGGCAGAGCTGAGACACAGAGGCCACCTCTCCTTCCTTCTCTGGTCTCACACTGACCACACGGTACAAAGAAGTCCTGGTCAGGGCCCAAAGTCTGTCATAGTCCTTCTGAAAACAGCTCCTTCCCCTGGTGGGCCTGATCCCTCTCCAGCTTGGCTCATTCTTATCCCACAGGGCAAGAACCATCTCACCTGTCCCTCGGCTGCCTTATCTCAAACCTCCTTCCAACCAAAGAAAGCACCTGAAGCTCCCAGCCTATCCACCCATGGTGGGTGGGGGAGGAGACAGTTGCCTGAAGTGCTCTACCTCACGGGTGCCACAGATCCTGCCCCAGCCCTGCCAGGGCACCACCAGCTTCTTCACTTGATTGTTTATGTCAATCAAAATTAACCAACATTTATTGAGTACTGATTGTGTAGCTAGCCTGGGAGAAATTGCTCTTTTCTTAAAAAAAAAAAAAGAAAATCACTTTTCTGCTGTCTGATTTTTTCTTCCAGATTCTCAGCCTTCTGGAAGGGATGCCTTGAATTATTCAGCCTGTGGTACAGATCTCCGGAGAACACAGCCTCGCGGCTACTTTAATCACTGGAAAGGTTCGGAGTCAGTTATAATCAAGCCGAAGTCAACGTGGAAGTGCTCATCTCTGGCTTGAAAACAAGATGAAAAGGAAGCCCAGGGAGATAAAATCGGAGGGGAGAGATGGAGGTCAGTTTTCAGGGCCTCTGAGGTCCTTCTCACGTTTCCAGAGCGGGTTGCAGACCTCAGGCCCCAGTGCCTGAGTCTCTGCTTTTGGCAAGGCTCATACCTGTGTCTCTCTGACCTTTTCTAATGTCAGGTGGATACGGGAACTGTTCTCTGCCTGTGCAGGTGCAACGTGGGCCAGCCAGGGACCTCTTGCAGATGGCAAGAGGCTTGGGGGAAGCTGTTGTCTCTTAAAGAATGTGTGAGTAGACAGGGAAGAGGATGGAGAGGAAGTGGGCTGGGTGGGTCTTCCTACTTTGAGCTAGCCTGGTGGCGGGCACATCAGGCAATGGCTGGGCATAAGGTGGGGCATGCAGGGCAGATGGAAGGGTGCCAGGATAGGAGAGCAGCCCAAGGCAGGTCTCCCTGCTTGGCCTTAGGAGACCATGACTCTGGATTCCCTGTGTTCCTGTGTCCTAGGAATGCAGTGGTGGAGGTCTGTTAGTCAAGTAAGGAGGGACATTTGGTAAAAGCTCTGCAGCACAGGGTGATCCCATTGTGTTATCTGTGTCGCCAAGCTGTGGGGCCCACTGTGCCCAGCTTATCACAGGGTTTTCAGAGAATGCAGAGCGGTGTCTTGGTGTTGAGGGTCTAGGTTGCCTGTCCCATAGGTGGCACGATGGTGACAGGCCCCATCTGCAGAGATAGCTGAAGTGGGTGGAACCCAGCAGATGTGGCCCTCTCCATCAGTGCCTTTTATGTTCCTCCCCAGGATCATCAGCACAGGAGGGCAGGGAACGGGGCCCCATTACAAAGGTGGTACAGTCCTGAGGGGGCCCAGCAGCTGGGGTTCAGAGGGCTCCTTTTTCGTGCAGCCTGTGGAAGACAGGCCAGAGCACCAGTCAGGGCTGTTCTGCCAGGGAAGTCAAGTTCTTTGCCTGTTTTTCTTCCCTAGAGGCTCCCACTTAGCAGCTCTGGGAAGGTACTATGTAGCTGACTAACTGGGTAGCTCCTGACCTCAGTTGCTGCGTGTGTGAGGCAGAGCAGAGATTGTAGTCTGGAGGGGTGAGCTAAAGCCTGCAGAGCCCTTAGGGCGGTGCCTGGAGGGGAGACATACTGTGCTCTCCTCTGACTGCTCTGTGAGTTGCTGTGTCCTCCTGGAGTCTGCAATTATGTGCTACTTGTTACTGTCTCTTTGATGCCCCCACAGGTTTGGAGGCCATCTAGAGAAATATTGGTTAGTTGGGAAGAAAATTTTTTTCGAAATAGTGAAGCCACAGCAAGAAGATGGGACTCGCCCTCTGCATCTCCCCCATTTTAATAAAATTGGTAGATAACCAATTGCTTTCTGTTGTAAACATATACTGCACAAAGGAGAAATAAACCACAAAGGAGCATGGGTGTCTCTGTCCTGGGAGCTGATGGCAGTTGGAGGCATTTCTTTCTAGGCCTACTGCTATATGTTTTCAAGTCAACCTCCCTCCTTTCCTTCCTTCCTTCCTTCCTTCCTTCCTTCCTTCCTTCCTTCCTCCCTCCCTCCCTTCCTTCCTTCCTTCCTTCCTCATTCCTTCTTCTTTTTTTTCTCCCTTCCCTCCTGCCCTCCTTTCCTCCTTCCTTCCCTCTCTTCTTTCTGCTCTTTTCTCTCTTCCTCTACTCTCAGAGGGCACTTGTATTGCACACATATCAGTGATACTATTTAGTAGTCTGTTCTCTCACTCTCGTCATTGTGTCAGACACATCTGTCCACATCAGTACATATTTTTCTGCTGAAGTCTCCCTACTTCTCCTGTATATTGCAGTTCCCCAAATTTGAAAAGGAGCTGGGGTGGGGGTGACGCAAAAGATTATCTTATAGCCCCAAGGGAAAACCTAGGAATGGAGACACTTCTATAAAAGACTTAATATTTTTTTAATGTCCATAGTTCTATGGAATTTATGTTTTTCCACCTAACATTATTTCAGAAATATTTTCTCTCACCACTATGTAGCATAAGGCCTAAGTATATGGTATTCAAGCATATAAGGCCCAATTTTCCCAAGATTCAATATAAATTTTAAGGTCACCTTGAATGTACTTGTAATGCTTAATTTATAAACTTATAAATTCATAAACAGATATTGAAAGCCATTTATGACATAAAACACATTACACTCAGCAAGATCCCTTTTTCTACTCACATTTCCTCATTCCATGTTTTATCCTGACTCTTGTATCTTTTTTTTTTTTTTTGGTACCGGGGATCGAACTCACGACCTCACGCTTGCCAGGCAGACGCTTAGACCACTGAGCTAAATCCCTGGCCGACTCTTGTATCTTTGACATCTGTGCCTCCATGTGCTCCTCCTGGAGCTGATTTGGGAATGACCTGACTATATTGGTCAACCTTTCTGTTGCAGAGACAAAATAGCTGACATCCACAACTGAAAGGAAAAGAGGTTGATTCTGGCTCACGGTTTCAGAGGATCCAGTCCCTGGTGGACAGGCTCCAAGGTGGAAATGGCATGGCAGAAAATCCTGGTGCAGGAAAACTGCTCAGGCAGAGAGACAGAGGAAAGAACCAGAAGGAGACATTCAATGCACAGCCCCAGTGATCCACCTCCTCCAGCTGGCCCACCTCGTAACAGCACATTCGGCTGTGAACTGATCAATGGATTGATCCACTGATGAGTTCAGTGTCCCACCTCTGAACACAATGAGCCTTTTGGGGGACATTGTAAATCTAAACTCTAATACTGTCCTAGTTGACTGGAGAATCTCCTTTCATTTTTGTCTAATTTGTTTGAGACTGCAGTGCCACACTTTTAAAATCGTGTTCAGTGTTGCTTTTGGAAATTGTATTCTGAGCCACAAGTATCTATTTGCATAACATCAAGACGGTCTTTTTATTTGTTCCGTAAGTGTGTATTAGTGTGATCTCCACATCATAACTGCTTGCTGGATTGCTTTTAAAAGTGATCTTTAAAGCCTTGTTTACAATGACAGCCAACACTTACAATTGTCAGGTTGTAACCCTAACAGCAGTTACTAAATCCCTGTAAATTTCTTTGCCTCTTTTTTGCCAATTCTGGGAGGTGACCTCTATAAACATCCCAAACTAGCAATGATTGAGGTCAGAGAGGGCTAATGTGATTTCCCCAAACACCATTTTGTTGTTTAAAATAAAGTAACTAAGACAGAGTGTGCTTAATAGGGGAGTCTTTGTAACAACTTTAATTTAAAGAGATTTTTCTCTTTCTTAAAGTCTAATTGTGGAAAAATCTTGATGTTATGTTTGGAAATATGTGATTTTTTCCCCTTAAAAATAAGATTAATGAAGCCTGGTTTTCTATCTGTGGGCTGCACCCTAATTTATTTAGTCACTCTCCTATTGTTGGACAGTCCAATTATTTCCACTTTTTTCCTATTATAAATAACAAAACACTCTTCTTGTTCTTATATCTCTGACACAAATTATTTGCTGGGGACAAATTCCAGATTATTTCCTGGGGACAAATTCTCACAGGGTCAAGTGGCGTGGATATTTTTAAGGATCTTGATAATGCTTTGAAATTTTCTTTTAGAAAGGTCACGTCTATTTAGAATCCCTCAGCAGTGACCAGAGGTGGGCACTTGAGAGTAAACATGACTCACTTCTAAAAGGAATAGGAGAAATGCTTCCCTATAAACTCACTGAGCTTTGTGTGTAGACATAACTTACCAGAGCTGTGGGAGTTCTTAGTACTCCTTGGTTCACTGATTTCCCAATGGCCTTCTATACCCTCTTGTGGTAGGCAGTCCACTACCCCAAGAGGAGTCCCTGGTAGGACTGAGTGGTTATGAGGCTAGAACTTCTTTAGTTTAGCTGAAGTGAGCATCTCTATAGCTTGCATAGTTAACCAGATGTTCACCGTGTTCCTCCAATGTGCAACCCAGCCTAGCTCTGTGTTGGATACACCCATTCAATGGAATTGAGGGAAAGAGACATTGCATGAAGGAGCTACACAAGTTCAGGTGAGGGTGGACCCCAAAGGATTACATTATACAAGTTGTGAAGTTTAAAAACTTGTGACAAGGGACTGAAGGGGCATCCCACTCATGGCAAGGAAATCCTCACTTAAGCGTCCATGAGCCACAAGCACTTAAAACCCGCGAACCTTCTTCAGCTGATTGTCCTTAGCCAGCCCAGTCTGTACCAGGAACTGGTGTGAGTACTTGTGCTCGTCGCCCTGGAGCTGGATTACTCTTCTGTATTCTGGATGCTCTGTTACAGTACCACTGCAAGCAGGTTTCTTCTTAAACGCTTTCACCAGTTTCTTTTTATCATAATCATCAGCGATCAGTTGGACGGTGGTACCAGTCTTCCTGCAGCTTCTCTGTTGGATTTTTATATGGGTGTAATCCTCAGTGCGGGCAGCGGGCAGTCATCACCTTACTTACATCAGCAAAAGGGTTGAAAGAGTGGAGGTTCTGGATAGCAGACATACGAAACGATTCCTCTTCCTCGGTGGAAACAGCCTGTGGAAGGCGGATGCAGGAGAAGGCGGGCTGGGGCAGGGGAAGCAGATTGCTGGGAAGCAGGGGGTTCAAAAAGGAGGTGGCTGAGTCCTTGACAGTGGCTCAGTGGCTGGGGCCCATTATCTGATATTTTAAAGACAGAGAAATTGAAGTTTAGAGAGGGTGAGCGTCTTGTCCAACTGGGATAAAACCTGGGTCTGTCTGACTAAGGTCACACACTGCCTTCTTTGGGTTTTCTTTTTTCAGAGCTACTCAACAAGCTTGTCCTACAGGGTAGACTGCCACCCACTGTGTCTGGAGAGTGCGTCCCACCACTCTCAGGATAGTCCTGGCCTCAATGGTCTGTCGTACTGTCCCATGGGTGCTCCTGCTGGAGGCTGCACTGGGTTGGTTTAGTTCCTCTGAGAGTCCTCTTTCCTGGTAGAGCCTGCATGAGGTGGGAAGGCGGGAGGGAGACAGCAGCCATGACCTTCTGGTGGGTGTAGTCGTTAGATGGAGGGACAGATGCACGAGTGCCTGCTGGGTCTTTTCTCTTCCCTGCCACTCTTCCTGCTGGGCTCCATCCTGTTGACTGCAGTAACTCTGGCCCATCACCAGACACCTAGCTACAGAGCAGGAGCTGGGAGCCAGGCAGAGGCACTGGCTCTGCAGGAACCTGTCCACCAACTCGCCCTTCACGGTCCCACTTTGGCACTGATGAACACGCTTCTCCAAGTGGCTGGTTGACGGCTCCTCCTCTGGGCCTTTAGCTGCCTTTCCATACCTTTGCCTCCTCAGGTCTTCCCTACAAGGGGTGTCTGACTACAGTACCAAAGCACCCAGGATTCGCTTCCCTAGCTGAACCTGGTAGAAATGATGTCGAGTGATACACAGCTAACCTAGTGGCCCTGTGACTCCTGTGTCTTGCTGTGCAGAGCCTGTCGGCACTGTGAAGGAGCCTGACCGAACCTATCAGAACCTGGGAAGCTGCACAGAAGCGTATCACAGAGCCTACGTCAACACACAGAATCATGAAAAGTGGTTTTTTTCTTTTATTTTTGCATCACTGGGGATTGAACCCAAGGCCCTGCATATGCTAGTTAAGTGCTCTACCACCGAGCTATACCCCCAGTTCCAGAATCATGAAAAGTAACATATCATTGTAAGGGGTTTTCCTCTGCTGAGAAAATACTATTCCTTATTTTTCTGTAACTTGATTGATCTGCAGTTATGTTGCATTGCACACTTAAAATATGTTAAGTAAAATTTCGTGTCACCTGATTAGACCAGCCTAGATTAGACCAGATTTATTAGCTTTACTTATTCTTCTACACATAATAAAATTCACTTGTATTTTTATTATGGTAAAACATATCCATCATACAATTTGCTATTTTCATCACTCATAAGTGTACATTTCTGCAGTTAAGTGCATTCCCCTTGCTGAACGGCCACACCACTGTCCCTCTGCAGAACTGTCCCTTATTCCAGCTGGAGACTCTGTTCCGAGAACATGACCCCACATTCCTCTTCTCTCTTGATTTGTGTTCTCTCTCTCTCTCTCTTCTCCTCCCCTCCTTGTTTCCTCTTTTTCTTTCTCTTTTTTTCCTGCAGTACTAAGTACTGAACCCACGACTTCGCAGTGAGCTACACTCCCAGCCCTTTTCAAAGTTTTTGAGACGGGGTCTCACTAAGTCACTAAGTTGACTAGACGGGGCTTGAACTCACAATCTTTTTGCCTCAGCCGCCCGAGTGCCACGATTACAGGTGTGTGCCACCATGGCTGGGTTCTTGCTTTGGTGTTAGGCCACTAAATTTGGGGAACTCTGATATTTTTAGCTGGTAGTTTTCGAGGCAAATCTCTGAAGATAGTAAAGAGTTCAGCAGTTGTTGGGGAAAGTGATGAATAGGCAGGACAGAGGATTTGGGGGGCACTGAAAATACTTCCCCTGATGTTCTGATGGTGGCTACAGGTCATTACACATTTGTCCAAACCTGTAGAATGCCCACCACCAAGAATGAGCTCTAATGCAAACTCTGCCTGCTGACTGACAATAACAGGTCACTGTGGGTTCCATAGTTACAACTAATGTACCTGGAGATCTGGTATGGGGTGTTGGTAACGAGGGTGGCTAGTGCATGGGCTAGATAAGAGGTAGAGGGTAAATTTCTGTTCTTTCTCCTCACATCTGCTGCAAAACTACAGTTGCCTTAAAAAGATAAAATCTTAAAAAACCAGAAAAACCGATCTCTGTGTCTCCTTCGCACCCACATGAAGGAATCACTGGCGTCTGCGGCAGTCATTCCCCACTCTATGGGCTGTCGGTTTCCCTTGGCCTTGGGGAAGCGGCTAGATCTCACCTGCATCTTCATGTGGTGTCTGCAGAAAGACACGAACCAGACCAGTGACAGAGCCGCACAGACCAGGGCAGCTCATAAACAAATGGCCTGGAGCCACAGCAGGCCCACTGGTGTGTCTTACTCAGTACATAAAAGGACTGGTACAATGTTTAAGTCTCTAGAGCTTTATATACAATTCTGGATTTCTGATTTCTCTTAAAAGTAAGGAGAACTGGCCGCGCTGGGGCCACATTCCTACAAGACAGAGTGCTTGGCTGGGCTGAGTGTGTCCCTGATTGGGAAGAGTTACGTTCTCTCATCTTTTGTAGCCCAGACTTGGCCCAGTTGCGCTAAGCCCATAAACCAGCCCCATAAACCAGCCCCTTTGTACTGTAGTTTGCTCTATGTGCTGCTTGGCATCCGGGCATTTGAGTTCCAGCCTCTGCTCTGGAGGGATCATCAGCTCCCCGGAGGCGGCTGTGCTCCTGCTCATGCAGCCCCGGTATTCTAGCTGTGTGATCACTGCTCTGTGCTCAGAGCCTCCTAACTCTGGTTTTTCTTGGGAATTTGTCCCATGACATCTTGGGCATGAGGTTTAAAGGAAGACATAGGGACTTTGATGGTTTTTCTACCTTCTCTTGGAATTGAAAGGAACTTTTCTCGGAACTTCTCTTGCAGCTGGTGCATACAGGACTTTCATTTCAGGACCAGATGATGGTTCAGATCCCGGCCTGCTGGCTTCTTCCATAGCATTTCCAGGGCTCTATGTGGACTCTGATCTTGGTTGGGAGGTGGAGGTGTTGGGAGTCACTGTCACCACGTCCTGGCCTTCCTCCACAGGCATTGGACCGTATACTCACTCGAGGAGGGTGAGTAGTTTGCAATTCATCTTTGATTCCCTGGAACCTGGCATGCAGGAGAATCTTAAGAGGTATTCGTCAAATCAAATGTGTAAATGGAGAAAAGGTGAAAAATAAGAGGAATGCTGGTGGACAAAGAGAGAACACCCAGGGAGAAGGGACTGAGACTCCTGGGCAAGGAATCTGCAAAGAAACACATGTGACACAGGATATAAAATAGAACTCACGAAGCCCCTCATTCATTCACGGATGTTTGAGGGATCATCTGCTGGCCCTGAATGGAATCCCTGGGACTCAGTGAAGGGACAGAGGAAGTGCCCAGTTTGACCTATATAAATGATCTGCAGGGCCAGGAAGTAGAATTTCCTCTAGATATGCGATGTGTCCCATGCAAGCTTACAGTACACCCAGTGCCAGTGATGCTGTTTTTAAATGGGCAGGAGTCAGAGCTGCGATTTTGCTTGGCAAATTTATGAGCCTTAATTTCCTCACCTGTACAACTTGGAAAGTACCCATCTTCACAGTAACTGTGAGGATAGTTTGAGACACTTATGTGAAAGACCAGGCACAGAGCTCAGCTTGTCCCAGCCTTTCCATGAACAAACTGTGGCAGGATGTAGGTCCCAACCTCTTGGGAAAGACGAGGATGTCCTAGGCACAAAACACTGCCTAAGCCCAAAGGGGACTGTGATAGGACAAGGGAAATCTGGATACCCACTGGATGAAGAGGCTGCAAACAGAGCTTGCCCATGTTTGGTTTCTCCATGGAGTGAGAGGGTTCGGGGATCTGCTGCTGTGTCTACTTCTAGCCCAGCTGGGCAGATGAAGTGAGACTAAAAGGAACAGACCAGGAAAACATGAACAAGTCATAGCAGCTCCTGCAGGGAGATTAGACTCTGGCCACAGGAGGGAGGCTGTTGGGAAGGTCACAGACAGGTTGCCTGTGAGTGGCCCAAGGCTGAAGTACCACGGGGGAAGAGGATGAGAAGGAGGAGATGCCCAAGAGTGGAATTTTGATAATGCAGGAGAAGCTCTGGCACTAGAGACTGGTCGTGCCTGCAGGACCAGTCTAGGCACTTGCCATGGACGCATCTGTCAGGCGTCACTGCTCAGGGGCACCGCTCAGTGGACGGAGCGCAGGGCAGCCCTCACCACAAGGGGCTCTCTGGTCCTCTCCAGAGTAACGCATTCTCACTAATGCGTGAGATCCCACAGCTGGAGTGGAATCCAGGGATAATCCTGCTGATGAGCAGCCATGTAGTCTGCTGCTGGTCTCTAATCTCTAACAGTGCCACCTCCTAAGTGCTCTCCAAGTAGAAGCTTTGCTGGGCAGCTTCAGGACCCATTCTTATAAAGAAAACGCGTACCTCAAGCTCCCACTGCCTCACTAGACTCACAGCGACCCTTCGGATGACAGAGCTGGCCTTAGGGCTGGTTGGATGCAGGCAATCTTCCTGCCTGGATGGGACATGTGAACAGGGACTAGGGCTAGGCTTGTCCACTTGGCTTCCCGTTATGACCTGTAGAATGTTGCATGCATGGTTTGCAAAGTGAGGGAAATACGGAAGTCCAACCTGATACCTGTATCTGTGAACCTGGGAGAGACCTCTCCTGTCCTCTTACCTTTTCAGTGGGTCCCTCCAGCTGTCATCAGTGGGACCACCTCTTCCCTTGTTCCTGCCCCAGGGGGAAGATGAGACGGTGTCTGCGTTTGAATTCAGTTTATAAGCACCTCTCCCCTTGCCCTGCAAAGGGTGGCTTCCCTTCGACTCTTGTCCCAGCATTCTCGGGGACCTGTCAAACTTGGGGTGAGAGTAAGCAGGTGGCCCATTGGGCAGATTCTCCTTCAGTGGCTTTCAGGACATATCCCTGCTGTCCCCATTTGCGAAATGGGGTCTCACTCCTCTGTTTTGGACCCTGTGGCTTAGCTCCGAGACTTGGCTACTTCCCGTCCACTCTGGAAGCCCTGAGTGCTGTGGTAATTTTGCATGGTAAACACCCCCTTTCTCCTGTCCACTCTCTCACTTCACCCAGGCCACCCTGTCAGTCTTCATGGGAAACACTGTAAGGACGCTGAAGGGGCTCTCCTGCTTTTTAAAGTATCCTTAGATATATGACTTCCAAGTCTCTGCTACCATCTATAGGAAACATCACTCCTCCCAGTGCCCCAGAGCAGCCACCACAGGTTGGGTGACATGGCCTTGAGCCCCTGGAACTTTTGCTGTGGGCCTTGGGAGAAGCTCCCAGTTCTCAGGCCTTGCTCTCTGCACCTCTGGGTACCTGGTGGGGACTTCCTTTCTGGGAAACCAGCCTCTTTCATGAATAGCTGTAGTTTTTACCACTCTGTAGATGCCATGAGGTTTTATTATCTCTCTTTTTGGAGTCTCTTCCTGGACTCTTTATGGAATCTTCCTATTATCCTAGGCAGAGCAACCATCTTGTCTTCCATTCGTGTGCTTCTAGCTTTTCTGCAGCCATATAAGGTCCCATGACTCTCTAAAGGTGCCCTATCACCCCTTACCTCTCACCTGTCCTCGGAGTCATTGGGCTTGAGTGCCATCCCTGTATATTTCTTTAATCTCTGACTCTGGCCAGACCATAGGGATGCCTGGACAACCAATGGACAGGCACCTTTAGGTCAGGTGTTCTCTCCTTGACTGATCAGCTGTGGGCAGCTGGTGATTGGGCCATGTGTTACGGAATATGACTGGTCCCACTCAGTAGGGGGTTGGAGGCAATCATAGTACATCTCTTATCTTTAGCACAAGAACAAAAGACAATTATGCCCTCCAAATCCCTCATCCCACCCAGTGCAGATGCCTGGACCCTATCTTCTTTCTGCTCAGAGAGACAGGAAGTTCTGTACCCCAAGACAGGGAGCTGGTGGACCTAAGCAGCCAGCCGCCCACTTAGGAGGGTCAGAAAGGACCCTCTCGGGCTCTAAAGGACCAGGGGTGTGATTTTGGAAGACCCTGAGTCCATGTCAGTGCTGCACAAGGACTTTCTGGTTGATTGTGCCTGCGAGCTCCAGGGGAGCAGAAAGGCCGAAAGCTTGGTCGAGTTCCCCAGACCACAGGTGCCCCCTGGAAGACCTGAGCAGGGAGGCGCAGGCTTCTGGAATGGGGTTCTAGAAGGTGGCAATGGTCTTCTCTGTGGAGAAGGGCTGGGCTGCAGAGCTGATGTCCAGCCAGGTCTCTCCACTTGGTTTCTCTAGGAATGGAGATGTCTGAAGTGGCAGAGATGATGCCCAGCACAATTCCCTTCACCTGTCCGCCCTCTTTCCCCCCAGTGGTTGAGACAGTGCCCAGTCCTTAGGGCAGCTGAGTAGCAATCCCGGGTTCCTGACATCAGATATCTCATGCTTTCCTTGTTTCAGACCTGTTTTCCTTTTAGTTCACATGGCTGTTAGAAAATTCTTTACCTTTTTGAGACATTCTTGGAACATGGCCAGGCTGTACAGAAGAGAAAGCCTCATACTGAGGAACAGGAATGGGGTCTAGTCCCAGATTTTCTGCCTTACTGTGTAGCGCCGAGCAATCTCTCCCCGCTCTCTGAATCTCGGTTTTCCCAGCTGCATAATGAGGGGAATGGAGTGAGGCTGTAAGAACCTTTGTACCACTCCAGGAGCAACCGTCACAAAACCACTAGTGTTTATTGAGTATTTTCATGTGTAATTTATTCTGCTGTATCTCATCAAACCATATAATAATTACTTGCTAACAGTTCTCAGAGAGGAAAGGAAGGCTCAGAGATGTTAGGTCACCTGTCCAGGACCACACAGCCAGGAAATGGTGGCACCTGATTCCAGAGAAAGGGGATTGAGGGAAGAAGGTCTCTTGATCTTTTCAGCTGCTTCTAAGCCCTGCTGCAGACAGAGGAATGCAATCAGCCCATGTAATACAACACAGATAGTTTCGAGTGTCTCATCCCACCGTCAGTTAACGCACAGTCCATGGCCCTGACAGCAGATGTCATGCTGCCCTGCATCCTGTTTTTGTCTTTTAAATGTCAAAGCTAGATCAGTTACTGCTAGGTCATACGGGAGGTCCAGCACCCACAGAACTGCAGTCCAATGAGCCCCTTTCAAGCAGTGCTTATTCAGTGACACCCTCAACATACGAAATGGCCCTTTTACTGCAGGCAGGCGCCAGGGATTTTTTCTTAAATTAACAATTTGATCCATTCCTTCAGTCCCCCTCCAGGGGTTACGGAGAGCAGAGAAAACGATGCCTTGTGCTAATGGGCAGGTGTGGCGATGCATTTTGAAGGAGATCTTGACAATCTCCGGGAACATAAAAGTCCCTAAATGACCCTCAGAAATATTAACTTCTGTGAGTGCTGAAGGGCCCATTGGCCCCAGAAGTTGAAAGCTGATCTGTTTGAGGGACAAATGACAAGTGGAAGGGCATGCATATACATGGATATGAATGTGTGTGCACGTGCATTTGTACTGCCCACTTGCTTGTGTGCTTGATTTGGGGGTGTGGAGGCCCTGGGACTGATCTATTTTGAGTGACCACTCTGTGTGTGTGGGGTATTGCCCAGGAGGTGATTCGGATGGTTCAGGGCTGCCTCCAACTTCACTACAGCCATCAAAGTGAAGAGGACAGAATAATTCTCAGAGGCTGTAGGCTGAAGTCTGCCTGGACCCCATCTCTGGTCACTCCCTGACATCCCCCAAGGGGTCTGAGGACTCCTTGGGTTGACTGTCCTGCTCCTAGGTCCAGGCTGGGTCAGGCCCGGGCAGCAGGGTGCGTTAATCTAGGTAGGTAGCTCACCTCTCACCTGAGCTTGTGAAGACCCTTGTTCCCAAAGCCAGGACTCCTCATGTGTGTCTGATCTGTCCCCTCCTGGGATGCTGGCCTGGTACCCTGGCTCAGCCTGGTCAAGAAGTTTGAATCTGCTCCATTGTCCTGAATATTTGCTTTGTCTCTGGCCTCCCAGCATCTGTGAAAGTGATGGACTGGCTTCCCTGCCAGTTGTCCCAGCCAGAGGCCGTGGTCCTGGGGTTAGGAGTACAGGCTGGCTCAGTAAGGCCCAGGCTCAGATGCTGGCTCAGCCTGCTTGCGTGTGTGACCCCATGGCTTCTGTCTCTCATCCAGGACATGGCATAGTAAGACCCCGCTCTGAGACTTAGTGTGAAGATTCAGTAAAGTCACCTGTATAAAGCCCTGAATGACCTCTCAAGTGGCAACAAATGCTGATGAGCTGTGGGCCTGGTTAAGTTTTGCAATACTAAAAACTGTATTTTAATAGCAATATAGATGTGCTGTCAAAAAACCCTATGGATATGAATAAAAATCTCATCTGTGTCCTGTCTGCATGTATCCACTTATTTTGAGAGTTCTTTCTCTCTCTCTCTCTCTCTGGCAGTTCTGGAGGTCAAACACAGGCCCACTCTGCCTCTGAGCTTCATCCCGAGCCCTTTTTGCTTTTTGTTTTGAGAGAGGGTCTTGCTAAGTGACCTAGACTAAACTTGAACTTGTGATGCTTCTGCCTCAGCCTCTTGGCAGCTGCAATTACAGCCTATGTCACCTTACCCAGCCAGAGGTTACACTTCAGAAATCATATTGTAAGAGCGACAAACCCCTAGGTTGCCGTAAAGTAACCTTGTCACACGTTGCCTGATGCACTCCCTCACTGGCTGGCCCTGACTTGAATTGAATGAAGTTAATGGGCAAGGACTCTGTGTCTGGGGGGCATGGAAGGCGCCCTTCCGTGGAGCCATGGAGAGAGGAAGGACACACGTGCTTGCCTTATCCTTTGCCGTGGGCCTCTGGGCAGACTCAGCTGGGCAGGCCTCAGCCTCCTTGTTGCTATTAAGAACGGGACTTGTGCTCGTGATTTCCAAATTTGGAAGGTGCTGCCTGTGGCCAGAACCTTCTGCCTGAGACCCAGGTGGCAGCGGCTTTTCCACCAAATGCCCTGAAGCCAGACTTGGGCTTGGAGCCAGGCAGGCAGGTCCCAGGTCGGTCCGGGCGCCCTGCTGAACGCCTGTGCTGTGCCCACCTGTATCCCCTCGGCCACTTGCTGGCCCTGGGATGGTGACCATGCACCCCACTGTGCTCTTCTCTGTCACTCTGAACCTCTCATCCGGGTTCTGTTTCCAAGCCTGCTGCAAGTGCTGTCTCCTGCGAAGCCTTCCCTGTGCCCCCACCTCATGCCCATGCTGGGGTGGTGTCCTTTCCACCCTTTCCCAGGGACATTGGGGGTCCCCAAGTTTATACCTATACATTTAATTATTATGTTATGAAAGACATGCCTGCTTGTTGTAAAGGTTAAGTACAATAGAATTTATACAAAAACTGTGCAGTTTTCCGTTCTCCTTCCTTGCCAGTCCACCTCCCTGCCCCCAGGACCTTTTGAAGGGTTCAAGGTGCTGCACGCCCACACACACACACACACACACGCACACATTGTGGCAGATGGCTTCTGATAGGGCTCCCAAAGACCCCCCTCCCCTGTGCTCATCCCCGGCAGGGTCCCTGTCCCGTGAGAGTAGCCTGGGTATGGTGACTCAACTCTAATGAATAGAAGATGGCAAAATTGATAGGATGCCATGTCTGGATGAGGTCACAAGACACTGGCCTCGGTCATCTTGGTCTCTAGGTGGCCCTTCCTGAGGGCTTGCTGTGTGTGATAAACTGGGCTGCTTGGATCTGAGGGTGGCCGCCAGTCCTGCCCTGGTGAGGAGCTGAGGACTTGCATCCAGAAGCTCAGAGGAGCAACTCCTGCTAGCAACCTGAGCCTCCCTGTTGGGCCTTCAAATGGCTACCGCCTGTGAGAGCCCTGTGCTGGGGACCCTTTGAGTGGAGCTAGATTCCTCACCTGCAGGGAGGATGAGGTAGTAAACACGTGCTGTTTCCAGCTGGGCGGCTCTGGGTAATTTGTTACGAAGCAGTAATGACCCACACACTTTAAGTGCTGCTGCTGCTCTTTGTAGGATGAGTTCACAATAGTAGGACTGAATGATCATCAGGGGTACACATTCCAGCTGGTAAAAAAGATGGGGCCGCATCGTTCCCCAAACAGTTAGTGATTCCTGTTCCTACCAGTGTGGGCTGTCACTACTTCATCAGAACTGAGCATCTTTTTTTTTCTTAAAGGTTTTTCTAATCCCAAGGGTGAACACAGCACCTCAGGTTTGTTAGTTTGCATCACTTCCTTAACTACAAGGGAAGTTGAGCCTTTTTCTATTGAGGCAGATACTAGTTTTTTCATCATATTTGTTTCTTTACTGTTTGTCTTGTAAGATGTGGCAGTATAGATACGCAATTAAAACAGATGTACGATGTGGGCCTTGTCTTCAAAGAGCCCACAGCTTAATTAACACACAAAAATATACAAAATAGCGCAGGTGCTGAAATAAACATTTGCATCCCGTGTTCAGAATTTCCTCTGGCAACTTGAGAAGCTCCACAGAGGAGGAAGGATTTGAAGGGTATTGAAGGTAGTAGAGGTGTTTGTCAGGAACGTAGCACGGGCAGAAACCCGGCGGCCTGAGCAGGTCGGTGTTCAAGCACAGCTGGGGGAGAGCAGGCAGATCAGGGGTGGAGCAGAGATGGAGCAGGTCAGCGGTGGCGGACTGTGGTCGGACCCGGGCCTTGCTCAGGCGTAGGAATCCCATCCCACGGGCAGCAGGGAGCCTCTGGAGAGTCTCGGCTGAAGAGCAGCGTGGCCGATGGCCAGGACTCGGGTTTGTCTGGGCATGTGCCGCGTCTCTCTGACCCTCTGGGGCTCTGCATCAGCGTCATCTCTCCGTCACAGCCGGGCTTTCAGGCAGACCTGTGCGCTCATGGGGAGTGGGATCCTGTCCCCTGAGGACACTGGCTGAGCCATTGGCAGGGGCTGAGTTGAGAGCCGCAAGCTGGGACCTGAGGGATTCTGGCAGCCAGAGGAGGGGTCCTAGTGCCACAGGATGCTCGAGGACTGTGAGACCTTCTTGAGTGTCCTGATCACCCATGGGTCCCCTGGGGCAGAGCCCTGTCCTTGCCACTTCCCGTGTGCAGAGACCTGGTTCTCTCGGGACTCCACCCACCCACAGACCAGTAGCTTCCTCCACTTTTCTCTTCTGTCCCCTGCAGGGTCATTGTGGAGGTGACCCCTCTCCTTGGTGTATTGTTAAAGAAGATCCATGTTCTCAGGAAGCAGAGGAGAGGAGGTGGGAGGATCCCAACCTATTTCTCATGGGCAAAGGTCTTCCCCTAACAAGTATGATTCTTCCCCCTGGATATGAACCCCATCAATTTCCCTCCATCACAATCCCTCAGACCCCAGCAGCCACCTGGTCAATGGGCCACAGGAGCTCCTGTGGTTAGCAGGACTGCCCCTGGCCAGGTCCGGGCTGATGACCCACCTGTGACATGTGTAGGATGATTGTGCCAATAGTAATACAAGCTGTCGTCGCTTGAGAGCCTACTGTGTGTGGCAGGCACAGTGCTAAGCGTTCCCTTGTATGACCTGGTTCAGTCAGCTCAATAGTCCTGGGGCATTTGTAGGGTTATTATCACTCCCCCACTTTACAGGTGAGGAAAGAGAGGAGTGGGGAGGTTAATCAGGAGGCCAAGGCCACATTGCTGCTAGGAGGTGGGCTGGAACTGATATTAGGAACATGCGATTGTTCTTCCTTCTGCAGGTAGCCAGGGACCCCCAGGGTCACCCCAAAGCTGTGGCCAACTCACACCCACCATGGTGGGCTCCCATCTGGGGCCTGGAAGGGATCCATTTTCAGATGACACCAAATTGGTCACTGTTATAGTGTCTGTCCCTCTCAGGGCCCAGGGCCCAGGGTTCCCAGCCCATGTTCTAGCTGAACACGGCTCAGGGTGGTCTGACATGCAACCTTGCTGAACTAATCTTCAGCCAAGGGCAGTGTGGGCTTGTGATCCTAAGGTGTGGATGAGTGTCAGGCCTCAGGGGGAAGTGGGAGCCTGGGGAGTGGACGGAGGCAGGAGGACAGGGTCAGGGTTAGTCCGGAGTGATGATCAGGGTCTGTCCTGGGCAGTGGGTCCCCTCATCATGCTTCGAGACTCCAGGGATGCAAAGTGTGTCTTGGAGCTTGCATCTTTGTCTTCATCTGTTTCTGGTTTAGCTTTTCTTCCTCCACCTCTTCTTTTTTTTCAATATAGAAATAGCATGATTAGCTTTCTGAACATACAAACTCATGCTCTTCATAGAAAAATCAGACGTCTAAAAGTTTAAAGACAAACACAAAAATAGTCCGTAATCCCTACCATTTGGAAATAGACCTTGGGACATGCTGGTGAATACCTACTAAGATTTTTTTTTTCTGTTTTTGTAGAATGGAGCCAGATTTAGAGAAACTGGGCTCCATCCTAACTTCCTCACAAATAACCCTGTGTTCCAGCAGCACCTGTGAGTCTGTCTGGTCATTCCACGTGTAATATGTGCTTCTACTTCTCTCTTTCTTTCTTTCTTTCTTTCTTTCTTTCTTTCTTTCTTTCTTTCTTTCTTTCTTCTTTTTATTTGGCTCTTTGAGACAGGGTCTCACTAAGTTGTCCAGGCAACTTAGGTCTTAAACTTGTCTCAGTCTTCCAAGTAGCTGGGATTGCAAAGTGTGTGCCATTGTATCCAGCTACTCTGGGATTGCAGGGGATGCTGGAGGTATCGCTGTGTAGGTCGCAGTGCTCAGGGTGATGGAGAGAGCTTGTTTGAGTAAGTTGACATCATAGATGAAAGCAGGTCTCTGGTCCATGGGAGAATGAGATGCCAGATTTCCATCCATTCATCAAATATGCATCTACATCCATCTCATACCCCAGGCTCAGTGCCCTGCATGAGATATATGTGATGAATGCTTCACGGTCCACACTGGGGATAGAGAGAGGGGGAAATCTTCGACCTTCTGAGGCATTCGGAAGAGGACATTTGATCAAGGACAGATTGCAGAGTGGAGAAGGGGAGGGCTGGAATTCTGGACTGGAAGAATAGGCAATGGCAACAATCTGGCCGAAAAGCAGAGCAAACACCTGACATGGGTACGGAAAGGGGGAGAAGGTGGACGGAAATTGATCATCGACTTAGGAGCAGGTCTGGAAGGACTCTGAAGGCCATGGAAAGGGATTTATTCTACGGGTCTTTGGGAGCCTTGGAAAGGTGAGAGCAGGCAAAAAAATAGGGTCCAACAAGGCTCCCTCTGACCACTCATCTTGAAGATGGTCAGAGAGGAGAATCTGAGGCCAGGAGAACAGACAGAAGATTCCACATGGTCTTGGGAGAGAGAGGAAAGGATCAGAACCAAGCACTGGCATTGAAGGTAGAGGCCGTGGGGACCAGTGTGTGAGAAGCTACTGAGACAGGGGATTGGCTTTGGGCTCTGTGAGTCTGACTGTTGAGGAAAGGGGCTGTCTGAGCCTGGATAGAGAAGGGGTGAACTAGGATGAGAGCACAGCAGCGAGCTTGGCTGCACCCTCCTGTGCTGCCGAGGGCGGGCGGAGGCAGCAGCGATCCCTCCCAATGTGTTTTGCTTTTGGATTTTCATGGCCTCGGAGGGGCCTTGGGGGATCACTCTGCAAACCCCTTCATTTCATGGGCAAGGAAAACACAGCCAGAGAGGAGGGTGATGGGTCCAAGGTCACACAGCAATTCTCTGGACAAGCTGGACTCACAGCCCAGCTGCTGTGTTTCCTAGGACAGGCTGGGCCCAACCTGCCTGGTGCCCTGACCTGTACAATGGTAACCACGGGCTCCATCTGGTGCCAGACACACGTGGCTTGGAATCTGGGCTGCTAGTCCCTAGCTGGCTGCTGTGAGCACATGCCGATGTCCCTCTGAGCTCCCCTTTCCTTTCCGTCTATGGGACGGTGATTAACACTTGAGACAGGGTGGGAAGGTGCTTAGCTATGGACACAGGGGAAAAGCTCCCTACAGAGCCTCTGTCTCTTCCCGCCTCTAAGCTCGGGCTCATATCCCAGCCTCTCATCTTATGGTGTCTTCTTTCTCTTAACCAAGGTTTCTCTGTTTTTCTCAAACTTAAGACCGTACCCCACGGAGCAAACTCCTTAACTTCTTTGGGACTCACTCAGTGCTGTTATCGTGAAATGAGGAAAACAATTCCTCCTCCACAGGACTGTGTGGGAATGAAAGGAGACAACAGCGGGGGGCACACAGCATGTCGTCGGGCCATGCACACGTTTCGTCTGGCAGCTGGCCCTGCAGAGTGCTCGTCTGACTTCCCAGGAGGCCTGGCAGGACCCGGGTACCCTGGATGGGGCCCTTGCATCAGAAATATTAGCAAGCTGAGCTTGGCATTTTGAGGCACCCTCCAGGATGCCCTGGAGCAGTTTGAAAAGCTGATTTAGAAAGAACATTCTCCTATTTGCCATGTCTCTTTTTAACTCATTTTGCTTTGATTTCTCTATTTGCTAGTAATCGTGTGTGAGTTACCTGCTCTGTGATCTGTACATTAAATACGACCATTCCACATGAGGAGGAGGAGCCTGTGCTCATTCATTTTTTCCTTTCTAATTATGAAAACAGAGCATTGACTGCCCTTTGGACTGCTATGCAAACTGTTATTCTTTTTGAATAAACAGAATCAAGAGGGACTTTGGGGTGGTTCTGGGCCTTCTAGATTCCTGGTTATCATATAGGAACTTAATAAGGCTGACTGACAGCTGCTGTTTTCTGTGCTCCAAAGAGCAATCTGCTACCTGACACAGAATCAAAGCAGACGTCCTTAGCTCGGGCCATTCTCAGGACCTTTGCACGTGTTCTTTCCTCTGCCAAGAATGCTGTTCATTTTGATAATCCTATAGTGCGCTTCTTTACTTCTTAGCAAATATTATTTATGATGTGCTGAATTATCAGTTTTATTTATAAATGGTAAATATTTCTTTATCAGAGAGGCCTTTCCTCAGCACCTTATCTAATCCCCCTCTTCCTCCCCCTGGCTTATCACCCTCATCGTACTTATCACTGCTGTCATTCGCTTATGTGTTGATTTATTGTCTATCTGCTCAGATGCTGAGATCCCCGCGTGCAGGGGCTGCGTCTGGTTTCACTGCTGTGATGTTCTCTGCACCCTGACTGATGCCTGATGCGCGGATAACGGGCAGGAAGCGGCTCTGGCACCAATGCTCAGCTGGGGGACAGCAGGAAAGACCCTGGGGAGTAGATGTTAAGAAAGCATTGGGATCTGCTGATTTCTCCTAGAAGCTTTTCCCACCAATCCCTGGGCCCCAGGAAGATGGGGAGGTGGCAGGTGACTCCCACTCTGGGCCTGCCATGGATACGCTGCAGGGACCTTGTGGAGGGATGTACAGGGACATGTGGTGGGAGTCAGCACAAGGGGTGCGGCCTCCTCCCTCCCTTGCCCTTCTGAGATGCTGCTGCAAGCACAACTGAGGGCCTTGGGGGTCACCCCTGCCCTCCGTCCCCTCATTTTTCATATGATGGTGCTTCTCCTTCATGCACTGCTGACTCTGTGCCAGTCTCTGTGCTACGGTGCTGTCTCTGGTGGTCACTTGCTTAATCCTCATGGCAATCCTTCAAGCAGGGCACAGACAACATCTCCAGGAACCCAAGGCATGAGTCTAAGAAATCACATAATAATGGAAGGACTGGGATCTGAACTCAGGTAGCTCTGGCTCTAGGAGCCCTGAGCTCAACTGCTGTGCTAGAGGCAAAGGTAGGAGGGCACTGGCCCACATTCACCCTATGGCTCCTTTTGGAGCAAGTGGGCAGAACTCAGCCTCTTCCTTATGGAATCCAGGGAGCGTGGGCAGTGGAGAGTGGAAAGATTTGAATCGGCCTGATCTGGATTCAAATTCTGCCCTCAGCTGACCTTTCAGCGGCTGTCTCCAGAATTCCCTGCGGCCCAGAGGCCTGGGAGCAGAGCACTGGCCCTGACACCAATGGGCAGTGAGGATGAGGCCATGGCTGCTCACAGTCCCTGGTCCCTGGCATCTTACCAGAAGGAACAGTGGGTACAACCCCTGCCCTCTCTGCCCTAAGCCTCTGAGGCTGGCAGTGGGGTGGCAGGTTGACAGTGGCTTATTTGGGAGACATTAGACTTGCAGTCACCTGACTTGAAACCCTTGCTTGACTTTGTGTTTTGAAGCCACTGGCTGCAAGGGGTGGACTTTAATCTCAAAGACTCCTCCCATTGGTCCTCAGTTTCCTCTGATGGATGGCTCAGGCTCCTGGAAGTACCTTGCTCTGGAAGGAAGTCTGTGCTTAGAGCTAGAACACTGGACAGACATTTAGGCTGTAGCGCCTACTTCCTTGGTGACTCTGGGCAAGTTGCTCAGCGTCTCTGAGTCCCTGTTTCTCTATCTCAAAAACTGCCTTGCTTTTTAAAGGCTTGTTGAGAAGATTTTTTTTTTTGGTGACAAAGTAAGTCAAAGCTTTTCAAACTTTTCCACCAAAGCAAAACTGAATTGTAAAAGAGTAAACAGGTACCCTGAGGGCTGAGGGTATAGCTTAAAGCAGCCTGCCACAAGCTCAGAATTTATTTGAAGTCTTACAACAGCTTAAAAATTCATGTGAATTTTGCATGCAGCTTCATAATGTATCCGCGTTCTTCCTTTGAACACAGGGACAGTGTTTTAAGTCGCTTACTACTGAGTGATTTCCACACCAGCACGATGGCCCATATTTGGCGTGTGGCTCACACTGTCCCTGGCACATGGTTGGAAGTCCCCAGGGGTTGTGTGTATCCAGTCTGAGAAGCATTCATGTAAGTAGAAGTGCTGGAGAAAGCGTGAAAGAGTGCTACATAAAGGTCAGAGGGTTTTAATGTGAGTGTTGGCAGTAATGGGTGGAGCGAACAGAAGAAAGAGAAAGGCAAGTGGAGATGGAGGAACAGCAATGGGGTAGAGGTGGGGTGGTGGTCAGGCAGTGAATGCAAACCCCAGACGGGCCAGGCTCCAATCACACTTCTGCTGGAGCGATGATGTGAAGTACCGTCCAGGACACTTGTCAGCAGGCCCTGGAGCTTGACTTGACTGGTGCTGTTGAGGCCTCTTGTCCTCTTCTGCTAGGAAAGAGGATCCTTGAAACCACTGAGAAAGCTACTGGCTGCTGATGTCACAGTGAATGACATATTCACTGACTCTTTTGGCTTAGGGTGGGTTTTCTGTAAACTGCCCCCCACTACCCACTATGTGTGTGGTCTCCTATATTTTTTGCGTGGCCATGGGGCCTCACATGTGTGGTCCCTCCAGAAACCTCCCCAGATCCTCCTTCCTCTGAGGCCCTTCATGTCTGTCAACACTGGATGACAATGGAAAAGTCCCAGAATTCCAGGGGGATGCAGATTGGGCCCTGCCGTGACCTGGGCTGTGAGTGCAAACCTTCCTAGTCTCCCTTCCTCTCTTGTTAGCATCTTCTTAAAGTTGCAAACTTGCCATGCAGAAATGTGAATGCTTCACAATATTACAAAGTGTCTGAAAGCAAATACTTCCCAGAAACTGTGGGAGCACAAGCAGTTTCCTTTCTTCCTCCGTTATTTCTGGGTGAAAGCAGATAATGAGTTACCCTTTTCACAATGAGTGTTCAGTGGATTTCTGTCTACATTACTCGGAGCAAATATAAACAGGGTAAGTTAAAGGCATGGATTATTGCAAAATAAAATTGGGATACATGAAGCTTAAAAGTCTTAATTTTAAACTACTCCTCACAATAGGCTAGAAACTTGATCCTCCATAATTCTTTGCAAACAGCGTTTGCATTTTATTATTGAATGTGTCTTCTATTGGCCTGTGATGAGATTTGGCTCATGTTTTTGCATAAATATAATAAAAGGAGGCTTCCAAGTGAACATAGACTTAAGAAATAATGTTTACTTATTTCCCTCAATTTAAAAGAGTGTGAACTAGAATTTTTTTGTTTCAGTAATTTTTTTAAAACACAAAGACTGCATATTGTTTCTTTCCACAAAGAACACAAAGCAGTCTGGGGACGATTATGGGTTTGATTTCTCCCTAGGAGAGCGCAGGCCTGTGCCAGCCAGTAAACAAGGCTCCGTGCTGCCCAGATGGGCTGTGGACTTGGGGTGGCCGTGACTGCTGGCTGGGTTCTGGGTGCAGGAAAGCAGTACATGTCCCCTGAGGCACAGGATCCCTGAAGAGCCCCTGGAGGGGAAGAACATTGTGGAACTGAGGCTGAGGAGGGGGGGACTGGAAGGATGGAAGAGCCACTGTGTGTCACAGGCACGACAGCTGCTGACCTGGGGTTGGCTGTGGAACCTCAGAAGCCTCTTTGTGTTTGGAGCGAGTAGCAGGCTGTGAAGAGATACCAAGGACCTGGAGCTGGTCAGAGCTGGCATAGACCAGAAGCCTTTCTCTGCCACTCCTGGAAGCTCACTGAACATGGGCACAGACTTCTATTTGGGGGGAGGTACTGGGAATCGAACTCAGGACCTCACGCCTACCAGGCAGGTGTTGTGCCACTGAGCTACCTGCCCAGCCCCAGACTTCTCTTTTGACCTCAGTGTCATTGCCTGCAGGATGGGATAATGATAGGACTTACTCTGAAAGATTATTGTGGATATTTACTGTAAAGAAAATGGTATAAAGCACTTCCTTGATGCCTGGTCTCTATTTGCCTTTGAGGCGTGGTTGGTTAAGCTGAGTGGAAGTGTCCATGTTTGGAAAGACCTGATAGTTCTGCACTTAGACCTCAGTCTGCTCAGCACTGGGGTGAGTTCTGAACGTCTGTTTTGGTTGTAGCTAAAGCTCCTGGAGGGTTGGAGCAGTTTCAGCTGGCTTAGGTACCTCAAATGCTCAGTATGTGTGTTTTGAGTCGTATGAATTTAATTCTTCCTATGAACAGTGATCTCTGCTGTCTCAGGTGTTTTCTCTTTGTCAGATTATTTCTACCGGGGGCAAGGCTCATTCTCCACAATCCTCCCACCTGCAGGGTTTTCTCACTAGAACACTCTTCCTGCAATACACAGGTACTACCACCAGGTGGCAGTAATGTCACAGGCCTCTTCTGGGAGCCACTACAGAGCAAAGAGGATTTCTACCCTTGGGAGACGTTTGAAAATGGATTTCTATTTATTAAGCCAGTTCAATAAGATTAACCTACTTACCACCCCCAACTTTAAGCATGGCAAGTATCACAGCAGCTAATGAGACAAAATACAAAGTGTTTGGTACACTCAATTATCTTTTCTTAACTAATCCCTGAAGAGCGTCTAATCCCCTGCTCCCGTCTTCAGGGAAAGGTTTCTCTTAACGCTCAGGTTTGCTCTGCATGTCCTTCCACTCTCTGCGCTTCTCTTCTTCTCTTGGGCTAGCTAGAGGCTGTAAGACGCAGACCTAGTGCCCAGTGTGAGGGCAGGAAGAGGAGCTGTGTCAGGAACTGTGGGGGCCCAGAGGAGGGAGCCCCAACTCTGCCCCATGTATGTGTGGCTCATTCAACATTCATGCAATAAGTATTTGCTGTATTCTCTGTCGTGTGTAGAGTTCTGCACTCAGTGGTGGGGCTTCTGAGGTGATCGAGATAAGTGTAGTCTCCAGCTTCATGCAGGGGGATCTATATAGACACTGAGTGATAGCATGGTTTGTGTGTGAGCTGTGTAGAGTTGCTGGGGGTGGGTGTATAATGATAATCCAGGGGTGAGCCAGGGACCACTTTCCTGAGGAAGTGATGTTTGCTATGAGATTTGAAGGCTAAATAGGGGTTCAACTTGTCCATTGTCAGGTCATTCACCTCCTCTAGAGGTGAGCTAAATGCTCACTGGGGAGGCACTGAGTTCTTCTTCAGCTCAGGTCCAGATCCAGAGAAGCAGCTACTGGTCAGAAAGGAGGCCCAGAGGGCCAAAGTCTGAGTCTTCCCTGCCTACAGATAGTGCAGGACGGAACAGATGTCCACTGAGGGGAGGCGAGGGAGAGAAAGACATCTCCTCCAACTGGGGCCATGTGCAGAAGCAGCTGTGCTCAGGTTAGCAGGGGGTGGCCCTGAGATAGGCTAGGGAGGACAAATGGTTCCTCTGAAAAGCAGAGAGAGGGTCCCTGCCAGTGATTTGGGAAGGAGGATTCGGTAGAATGTGGAGATGCAGGATGCTGGCTCAGGGGCCAAGGAGATCCCAGGTTCCATTTTTGATGCTTCAGGCTAAAAGTCAAGGTCCCCAGGCTGAGGAAGGAGCTTAGGACCCACAGGCAGAAAGCAGCTGCTCTGGTTACTTAGACTTGCTTCTTCGTTACTTTGTTGCATTGCTGTCTTCTGCCTGCCATGAATTGTTTCTCCTCTGTGAGTCTTCTCTGCCATGCCGCCCAGCCTTGGAGCCAATTGCTTATGTACTGAAACCTTACAAACTCTGAGCCAAATACAGCTTTCTTCCCTTCACTCTAAGTGCTGGGTATTTTGTCTCAGCAATGAGAAAACTGAAACACACATGAATGCTCTCATGCACACTCATACACACTCCACCATAGTGCACAAGAATTCGAGCACACCAAACACCCAGACATACACTCAGACAGACAGACACACACACACACACACACACACACACACACACACACACATCCAGGCCCTCCCCCAGGCACTCACATACAGTCTCTCATGCAAAATTCCTCCTAGGCACTCCCCACAACCATTCTTGCACATTGCAGAGGCTCCAGGTGTCTGAACACACATCTGAACCCCCACCCTCGGTGGTGCTTATCATTCTGCATACATTGCACACACCCATAACCCCCCTTGCTCACAGCACAGCCCCTCCTCCTGCCTGTAGCCCTGTCCACCTGTGGCGGCCGTCATGGGGCCCTGGGAGCGCGCGCTTACACACGTGCTCTTGCCCGTGATGGAGAGCTCCCTTTGGGCCTCTTCGGCTTGTAACAGATTAAAGGCGAACCAGCATTTGTCACAGGGAAGTGCACCCAGTTGTGTTGGAAAATGGACTTTTCGATGAGCGTGAGAGCTTGAACCTGTCACAGAGGGGAGAGTCTGTGTTATTGCAGCCTGCCGGGCTGCGGTGGCCGTCGCAGGCTTATCGGCCGTGGCAGGCATCACCTCCGACTGAAAGGATCCCATTACGGTAAGTAATGGCTTAATCACAGCCAGTTTGTAATGGAGATGACCTCTCCGCGTCCCGCTGGCCTCCTCCGATGGATGGCACCTCTCCACACCGTGACTAACAGCGCCCCGCTCTCTTCTGCTCCCCTGCTAAGGGCCACGGGCTCAGCTGGGACACAGATCCGACAGCTTGGGGTGGGGAGGGGCAGCCTCAAGGAGAGGAGGCCAAGGGCAGCAAGAGAAAAGGACGGGCAGGCGGGTGCCATACCAGCCGGCTGAACCATCTCAGCAGGTGGGGAGGTGGAGGCTGGAGAGGGCAGGAAGCCACACCACCCTGCCTCGCCTTTTAAAAGGGAATAATAATGACAGCGAGAGCTTCCTTTTGATGAATGCACGGAAAGTGTGTGTGTTTTTCTAGGCTTCATCTTGCTCCTGCCCTGGGAAGTGAGGCATCATGCTGTCCCCCTTTCCAGGTGAGGAAACTGAGGCTCAGAGAGATTAAAGGGCGAGCTCAAGGTCATGCAGGAGGTAAACGACGGACTCCACCTTCAGGCTTGATGCCTCTGAAGCCAGCATGCTTGGGCTTGCTGTAAAGAGCTTCCCATTAGCTGTTGGGTGGACTGACATTTTCCTCCCCACCCTGAAGCAGTCTTCTCCATGAAAGTGTCCACCTGCTAGGAAGCTTCCGCTTTCTGCTGGAAGCTGTGTGTGTGCCATCTGCAGGTGACCACTGTGGGGCTGACCTGTTTCCAACCTCAGCCCAAGGCCTTTGGCAAGGATAGGAAGCTGTCTCTGCTGGTCCCCTGACCAGGTGCCCTTGCAGTCGCCTGGGAGGTGGTGGATTTTAGGCTCTGATTTGATGGCACTGTCCCTTTCTCTCCACACTGGGCTCCCCCAGCCACTGGGCAACTGAGCAGCACATGACATCCAGGAATTATAGGAGGGAATTAAAGGACTGTTTTCTTACCCTGATTTCTCTCTCTCTCTCTCTTTTAAAGACAGGATCTCTCTATGCAGTTCAGGTTGGCCTTGAACTCACTATGTAGCCCAGGCTGGCATCGAACTTGCAGCAATCCTTCTGCCTCTGCCTCACGAGTGCTGGAATTACAAGTGTACTCGACCAAAAGCAGCATTTGACTCCTTTCTTTTAGCAACATTTGAGGTCTAGAGAAGAGGTTGGAGCTTAGAACGGCTGTGGTTCCACCACTGGCCAGCAGTGTGAACTTGGAAAGTCACCTCACTTGCCTGAGCCTCAGTTTCCCCCTCTACCCAACTAGATCTGAACCTTATTGAGGTGTGTGGTCCAAACGATCTCATGCAGGGATGTGCAAAGGAACTTGCTACCTAATTGGCAGTAGGGGTAAGATCCTCAGCAGAGCTTCCAGGAGAGAGGTCAGCAGTGGGAGAGCTGGGTGGGTCCTAAGAGTGGGACTCTGTGTGCTTTTGATAATCCACAATGGAGGGTGTAATCACGATGGAGGGTAACAGTTGTCACTGGATTGTGGGGGTATTTAACTCTCCCTGAACTCTAGGCTATCAGGAACGTTGCTATTATCATGCCCACTTTAGAGATGTGTGAAGTGAGGTCAAGTGTTTGACCTCAAGCAGTGTCAAGCAGTGTCATCTAGCTGGAAGACTGACTTCTGGACACCGACCCAAACTGGCTGGCTGGGAGTCTACACTTAACCATTCACTTGTCTTTGTTTGGGATTGTTGGGAAAACCCTAAAGCCTTTTCTCTGCGGAATACCATGCAACCACCTATCTGATGTCTTGGAGAAACCCACGTGCTCAGATTCTAGTTCAGGGCAGAGGCACGGACACGAGCCTGAGGGATGGGAGGAGCCTGAGTGGTCTTCAAGGAGGCACTGAGTCTCGGAGAAGAGGGAGGCCCTGACTCTGTGAAGAGCTAACTCAGGCAGACAACAGAGAGAGCTGGGGTGGGAAATTCTAAAAAGCATTCTGCGCAGGGAGGCTGGGTTTTGCAGACTGACTTCTGTCACCACGCTTATCTGCAAAGCTTTCTGTGATGAGGCAGGTGGGAGGGAAGGGAAGCAGCCAGAATTTCATTTACTTAGCCATCTCTATTCTAGGGTTATTTATTAAGTGGCTATTATGCACCAGACACTGGGCCAAGCAGCCATTGAATTTCACTCCCTTGGTAGCATTTATTCAGCACGTATTTAAGTGCCCGCTACGTACTGGGCTGGACACTAGGGATTCAGTGCTGAGCAAGGCAGCTATGATTCCTTCCTATCTAGTAGTTAGCCAAGGAGATGCAAAGAAATCCCAGCTCAGTGTCCTTGGTAATGGTCCCCGAGGACATATTCTGTGGCAGAACTGGCCCATCAGTCACCCACAGGATGAATCCATCAAGAAGTACCACAAAGACGCCCACATTTTTCCAGGGAGAAAGCTGAGTCTCAGAGAGCTTACGTGACTTGCCTGGGGTTGCACAGCTGGTGAGAGATGGAGCTGAGTCTGAGCCCAGATCTGCAGAAACCTTGTGCTTTAACCAGGGTGGCTTGGCTGGGCTTCCACTGGCAGCGTCCCTGCAGATCTGGGGCCACTCAGGATGTGGAGGTGGGGAGGAGGGGCACAACCTTGCCCACTTCACCTGGAGCGCTGCTTCCTTACCTCTTCCCTTCCCCCACCTTTTAGGCTTCCCCAGCCCCCAGAGTCTAGGCCTTGCCTTCCTTGCAGTTGGGGAGAGCTTATTCTCATGCTAATTGCAAAACTAATTGTTCTTATTGCAAAATCCATTATATAGTATATTTATATTGCAGATAATGAGCTGTTTGGATTAAATAGCTCACTAAAAGTCAATAAAAAGAAATTTGCTTCACTGTGCCTCCCCTCGTTTTTCACCGGCACTGTTAACACAGCCGTCTTTCTCCCTGAAGGCTGGGATTCATTAGAGTGCCTGGAGCTGGAAGGGGGTGTCGCTGTGCGGGTTTCCCCTTCGCTTTGAAAAGGCATGCGATGGGAGAGGGCGGAGTTCTCTTCCCCGGTTTCAGTACTGGCAGGGTGACTAAGGCGGCTGCATCTTCATTTCTAGCAGAATTTCAGAGTGTGGTTCTGAGAACAAAATCCAAGGCTCAGTGGTGTGGGTGGGACTGGGGAATGGGGTGACAACTGCTGCCACCTTCAAGGTGTGTGCCTGGGAAGCACAAGGCCTCAGGTCGGTGCTCTGTGTCCCCATGGAGTTGGTTGGAATGAAGGCAGCCTGTGACCTGGGGCTCGGGGCCAGGAATGCAGCAGGGAGAAGCCAGCCCCGCATCGTGTCCTGGACAGTGGTATCAGGGCAGTGTTAAGACAGGTTTCCTGGTTCTGGCTTCTTGGAGCACAGCACACCTCTGGGGAAGTTTCCTGCTCTAGCCAAGTCCCCACCTTTGGTCCTGAGCCTGAAGGTGACTTGTTGAAGCCGAGACCCACCAAGAGGAGGCCTGGTCTGTGAAGTCCTCATGTGGGACTTCAGGAGTCCCTCAGGAGGTCTGGATGGCTCAGGAGGAGCTGGAGGCTGGATGTGAGCTCTGGTTCGTGCCCTTGACAGGGAGCACTCTGAGTGGTCACAGTGGTGCTGAGAGGCGGGACCTGCGTCTTTTTTCCTTTCCTAGGAGCCAGCCTTGTTGTGGTTTGATAAAACGGTATGATACGAGGGTTGAAATGAATTGAATGGGCACTGTGGCTCTCTCAAACCTATGATGATTAGTGTCATCTCATCTCATTCATTAATTCATTCATTCATTTATTCAATATATATTAAATCATGAAGCTATTGTGTGAGGCTCTGGAGATGACTCAATAAAAACAAGCGAAGTCTTTCTCTTGGTCTAATGGGCAGATGTTAGACAAATTGTCATGCAGATGAATGATTAACTAAAACCAAGGCTGGTACTTTGAAGGGCAGAAGGGCAATTCTAAGGAAAAGCTATCCCAGAAGCTCTAACCTGGGTTGGGGCCTTAGAAGATGCACTAGGTGAGCTGAGCTCTACAGGATGAATCCACTGCACAATGGGCGCTATGGTTTGGATATGGTTTGGGTGTCCCCAAGGCCTCATGTGTTGAAGTTTAACTCCTACTGTGAGATACTGAGGGTGGAAATTTGAACTATGGTGTTTAGAGGTGGAGTCTTTGAGAGGTGATTAGGATTAGATAAAAACATCAGGGTGAAGCCCCTGTGATCGAATCCTGGTGACTTTATGAGAAGAGGGTTGACATCGACCTAAGAGAACAATGAGCCAAAATAAACTTCTTCTTAGAAACTTACCCAGCCTCAGGTATTTTGGTACAATAACAAAAATGAACTAATACAATGAGGGAAGAAGGGAAGTGTGAGCAAAGGCCCTTCCAATGGAGGGAGGGAGGGGCAGTGGTGGGGCAGCAAAAAGGCCAGGGGGATGAGGCTAGGTCCCTGCTGGGATCAGCTTATGCAAGGTGTTGTATGCCAAGAAGGGAGTATTAAAAGAATTTAAAAAGAGGAGTATAAGCTGGGCACGGTAGTGCATCCTGTAATCCCGGCACTATGAGAGGCTGAGGCAGGAGGATTGAAAATTTGAATTCCACTGGAGGAATTTAGCGAGACACTGTCTCATAATAAAAAAAATCAAAAAAGAACTTCGGCTATAGCTCAGTATGAAGGTCCTGAGTTCAATCCCCAGGACGGGGGGAAAAAGGTGTAATCTTTACTGCAGAATCAGTGGGGAGCCACTGAAGGGTTTATAGTAGGGGAGTGACAGGATTTGTGCTTTGAAAAGTTCACTGTGGTTGCTAACAACGCATCAGAGGTAGTGCTGGAAGGTTTAAGCTGCAGGAAAGGTTGATGGAGCCTGCAGAGAGAGCAGAGAAGAGGCAGCTAGAAGACAGAGGCTTGGTGGGGGTGGAGCAGAGGCAATTCACATTAGGAAGGCGGGAGAAACGCTTTCCAGTTCCCCATCCATCACCACACTCAGCAGTCCACCCTGTTAGGGCCGATTTTAAACTCTCAGATGACACAGGGGATGTCCAAAGTACAGCAAACTGCTCAGAACCGTGGAAAGCTCCTCAGATTGGTCTTGGGAATGTGAGGTGGGCTTTGTTGCATTCCCTGGATGCTCAGTTCAGGGCTTGAAGGACTGGAGAGCCAGGCAAACAGAGATGCTGTGTCACTTCTGCCCAGATGCCCAGGACTTACAGCAGGGAGAAACCTTGGCATTAGCCTGCCTTGAGCAGAGTCTTCAGAGACACCAGGTTGGAGCCCGCAAACTGGCAGCAAAGGGAAGGTCACCTGAGAAAGCCCCATTTCAGGCAGCTGCAGTGGCTGTAATCTATAGCCATCTTTATTTAGAGACTTCAAACGAAGATGAGGAGAGAGAGAGAGAGGGAGGGGATGCAGGAGAGACTCTAATGTGGCTGAGATCAAAGGCAAGGAAAATTGGTTCCATGTCCCGCCCTCCCCCAGGCCTCAGCATCCTCAGAGATGCGGGCATAGAAGGCTCTCAGAGGAGGAGAGCAAGGCTCCAGGAACCTGAGTCCAGCTGAACAGAAAAAGCCTCCCACAGCCCAGCCTTGCTCTTCCGGAGTGGAGATATCAGGATGTTAGGGTCCTGGTTTCTTCTGGTTGCCCTAAAACTCCTCTGTCGGATGAGCTAGGGCTTCTAGGAGGAAATAATGACCTCTCTGAGCCTCAGCAATGCTTCCTCTGAGGGTTTGTGCGTCTACAGGTTCACCTCCAGCCCTTCAGGAAGCTACAAAGTTGACCTGGCATTTGGTATGGAATTGGGGAACCAAGCAGGAAGTTGTGTTTCCTTTTGCTTTATCTCTGGGATTACTTAAGAGCTGGAGGTGGCTCCCCTCTACTTGTAGTTTGAGAATCCATCATGCCAGGCACAGGGCATGGATCAGATAGCTTTCTTGTTTTAAGTTTTTCTTCATAAGTCTTGATCAGGTCCCTAGATCTGGGAAGCAGAAGTTGTCACTGGTTGTCAACCTGCAGTCAGTTGTAAACTGTTCCTGTTTTGAGCTGTTGGATTTGCCCTTTGATTTGCTCTGGGGGCAGAGTCCTTGGGAGACGCACTGTCCAGTATTTTAGCCATAGTTAAGAGCATCCTGTACTAAGAGTTTGAGTGAGTAAATGGATGGATAAAGACTGACATCCTGGTAGACTGTGAAAGGTACAGTCCCTGCAGGGATTAAGCAGGGACTTGGGAGTCCAGGTTCCTGGGCTTTGGGGAGGGTGGGACATTTAGGGGTTTAGTGTCCTAGAACCTGAAGCCAGGATAGGGGATTGGAGAAGAGCCAAGGACCTTTTACTTTGAAGCACAAGATAAGAGCTCAGTGTTTCCGAAGATGGCTGGGGTAGGAAGTAGAGTGAGGACTATGAGTTAGGAAGGTGTGGGGGAGAAAGCAGGACAGGCTTACAGGTGCTTCTGAGTCATAAGGTGGGAGCCCCAGAATAGCCTGGAGGATTCAGGAACATGGGGCACTTGTGGGTCTGTAGGTCGGAGGACAGTATACATGTCCATGTACGTCTCATCATGGCTCCTGCTTTGCAGAAATGCAAGATTCAGACTGGGATTCCAGCAAGCATTTGTAAGGCATTTGGGGAATGCTGCCAGGGCTTGGAGAGGAGGGCACAGCCCCAAGAGGGGTGGAGCGCCCATGGGTGCTGGGGTGGCAGTAGAGCAGGTACCATATCTGGGAGGCAGAGAGAGGAGGTGTTTTCTTGAGCCTTATCTTCCACCACTACCCGGAGTGGCCGGTAGGGTGAGGCTGGGTGGAATAGAGTCCATCCCTTGTCCATTTCCTCCTCTGTAGCTCTGTGCAGCACTGGAGGCAGCTCTCGGGGAACAGGTACCTTCATGGCACACAACTGCGGCGGCCAGAGGCAGCAGTCAAGAGACTTCGCTCTGAGTGAAGTCCCCTGGGCCTTCCCTCTGCCTTTCTCCTACGATGTGTGAGACTCGGCATAAGGAATAGATACGTAGGCTGGACACAGGGGCTGGACTCCTTGGGCCGGGAAAAAGCTCTCGGGGAAGAGAGTCCCAGGGCTGGGAGAGTTGAGTTTCATGGAGTGGCGACTTTCTCCCTTAGAGAGCAAAGGTGGGTGCACTCAGTTCCCTGCTCGTGTCCCGCAAGGGAGACACACAGCGACTTGGGATTAAGGGAAGAGTAAATGCAAGGAGAGGAGAATGTGAGTGTGTGTCTGTGCAAGCATGCACCTATGTGTGTGCAAGAGTGAGTGTGCAACTCTGTGTGTAACAGCAGGTGTGCCCTTCTCTGTGTACTTCTCTGTATGTGCACCTCTGTGTGGGGAAGAGTCTCCCCGAGTGTATTTGTGATGCTGTGTGTGGGGGCCAAGGGCATGCACCCCTGTTGCACAAGCCAAGGGCAGTGCAGGTGGAGCTTCCTGGGAGGGAAGGCGAGGCGGCACGGCGGGCGGGAGTGTGTGTCCCAGAGCGTGCCGAGTAGCAGGCATGACAAATGATTAATCTATAGAAATCTATATTCTATTCTTCCATGCGTCCACTCGGCCCTTCTCACGCTCCCATGCATCACCTCTGGAAATCCATCACCGACTGCTAGCCAAGGACGGGTGTGAGGAGCGAGCCTGCCTTATTGATGGACTTGCTGGGTGCTTTTCACACATTTGGATATGTGGAGGAGCAAAGCGTGCTCTGGGCTCATTGTTCACGCTCTCATTCCATTATTCATTCATTCCATCACCTGTCCAGCAAACAAATAGCCCTTGAGTGCCTACTGGGTGCTCAGTGTTGGGTGACGAGGAAGCCAGAGGCCATCCTCATGTTCTCTGGGTCAAGGCCAGCAGGAGTCCCACACGGGATGTTGGCCATGTCAGTGGAATGAGAGGCAGGAAGTGAAGGTGTCTCTGGAAGAAGAGAGAGATGGGAAACTAATCTGGACTGGGGTCACCCCTGAAAGAGGTGACCAAGGGACCCCCCACAAGGTGATAGGGCCAAATGGAAAGGAGGGGGGGAACTAGTGAACTTGTCCCTTGGGGAAAGTGAAGTGGTCCAGCTGGCTGGGGCTGGACGCTGAGGAAGGAAGGGGATGAGGTCACGGAAGGGGGTGGGCTAGGGACGCCAGAAGGTCTTCTGTGCCCTGTTAAGGAAGCTGAATTTTATTCTGAGGGCAATGAGGAGTCGCTGAGGGGTTTAAGTGAGGGCGACAAATTGCTGTGATTAGAAGGCGATCACTGGCTGATGGTGGAGAGTGTGGACTGGAGACGAGGAGGCCAGTTTGGAGGCTGTCACAGCCATTCCAGGGAGGGTCGATGGGGACCTGGATTAGGGTGGTGGCAGTAGATGGAGATCTGTGGCAAAAATCCAGATATTTTGGAGATGGGACTATAGCTTGGCGACCGACTGGGTGTTGGGGTGGGAGAGCGGCCAATGTGGCCCTAGGTTTCTGGGTGTTGCTCTGCCTTGCTGCAACTCTGTTTCTCCATTTTTATAATGGGACAAGAGTAGCTCGGTAGTAGAGTTTGTCTAGCGAGCACTGTGTTTACCCACAGTACCGTGAAAAAGGCGTGGGGATAGATAGCAGTTCTGGCTTTCCAGGGATGGTGTGAGGCCATTTGCTTCCGGCGTCCACCTGGAGGGGTGCGTTTGTGTTTGTCTGTCCCTCCCTCTGGATGAGCTGTCTCCACATCTGCTCTTTTCCAGGAGACTTTGGGCTAATCTTCCCTCGGCGGACTATGGGCCCATCCCAGAAGCCTGCTGCTTGTCGATCAGGAGACTTGGAGGTTATCCAGTGACGCTTCCCACAGATGGTCAAACAGGCACCCAGAGAAGCCAGGACCTCACCAAGGTCACCAGCATATCAAGGCAGAGGCTGCAGGTGATGGTCTTGCTGGGCAGGCCGACACCATTGAGGTCACAGATCCTACTTCCTGCCTCTCACCTGTGGTGTCTCAGGCTGTTCACCTGTTCCTGGACATGAGCAGGGACAGCAGCTCCCTTAGCCGAGGCACGTGGTTCTGGGCTCTCCCTGGGGAAAAGCCACAGTCCCCAGGGAGGTTCTGAGGGCTGCTAATTCTTTACTTCGCCCTTCAGCAACCAGGAACAATTCTTGCTTGGGTTTCTAGGAGCAGCCAAACAACTTTGAATCTTGGAAACCTCACTTCAGTCTCTGGCTCCTGCACATTTAGATAGCACTGGTTTGCAAAATAAGAAGTCCCTTTTAGACACAGGCAGAGTTGACATTTATCGTACCAGAAGCATTATTTTTTTCCTTATTCCTTCTCTTCCTTCTCCCTTCAGAACATGAAGCTGGCTGCACAAAGGGGCCTTCTGGGGTACGGAGAGGTGCTGCCGACCGGGGTGAGTCTGGGCTGCTGGTTTCCTCCTGGGTCTAATGCAGGTCTGGGTCTGTGCTGTGGAAACACCAGCCGTGGCTGACCAGGAAGAGCCTCCTCCTCAGGAAGAGCTGGAAAATGTCAAGGAGACGGCCCTGCACACTTACAGTGTTTTCAAATTAAGCGACAGCGGACACAACACGATGGGGGAAGACAGCTTGTGTTTCTTTGGTGCATTCAGTCACAATTCATCATTATCCAATTTCTGCCCCCCCTTGGGTTTTCTCTCGCACACATTTTTTATCCCGATCTGACAGCTAAATGAGGAATCATACTGCCTACGTTATCTGTTTTGTTCAGGAATTAATCCGTCGTCAAACGCTGACTGCCAACTGGTGAGCGTGATCAGGAGCTGGCCGTGCTGGTCTCCAGGCAGCATCGATGTCAAACGAGGTCCTGCTGGCTGGTCAATCCCTGGCAGCCCCAGGAGACCAGGTTTCCTAGGAAGAAGGAGATGAGCATCAGGCTCTGCAAGTCCCTGAGCACAAGCATGGGCCACCGGCCCCTGGGCGGGACTCTTTGGACTGCTTCAGCCTGATTCTTTGTTAAGGTCATGAGGTCATTAGATTGGAGGTCATGCTATCCCTCCCTCTGCCCCAGAAGCTCTGAGAAGAGAGGCCTACAGCCTCTTAATGCTGTCATTTTGAAGGGGCCCTTTTTCCCTCCTCCCTTATTCTTTGTGTCTTCCCTTGCTTTCTCCCTTAGCTCACTTCTTTTCCTTTCTTCTCCCCTCCTGTCCCTTCTTTTGTCCCTGTCTTTCTTTTGTCCCTTTTCCCCTGTTCCTTTCTTGTCCGCAAATGTAGGTTTTGTGCTCCAGTGGGGAATAATACCCGATGGTGAATAAGACAGGTCCACTCTGCAGTCAGATGGTTGCAAATGGCATGAATGCTGGGAGGGGAACCAGGGCAGGTCCTGGCTGTGTGGCGAGAGGGTGTACTATGTGGCTGGCAGAAGGGCTGAGGACACTGGCTGCTGGACAGGGTAAGGCTCAGGGTGGAAACAGCCCTGGGCAGGACTGCTCTCTCCTGGGACCTGGCTCTGTCTGCAGGCACAGTTGCTCATGCGACGGAATTGTTTCTGAGAGAAACCACGCCTGGTGCATTCCTCCATGTAACCCAGCTCTGAGTGAGGACCTAGAGAAGCTCTTGCTTTCCAGGCACAAGTGGGAGGCAGTGAAAAGGTAAAGGAGAAAGGTGGTGGTCATGAGCTGAGCATTGACCACACCCAAAGTCCCCAAGTTCTGCGGTACCTGGCAATTTCCTCTCAATGAAGGGAAAAGCCAGTGGACCTTTCCCATGAGGTGTGACCCTTACCCATGTTCTTCTGTGCCCCATAATGATGAAGCCAATCAAATTTGTCTACTGTTCAAAGCATTCCAGATCAAGGGGTGTTCAGCCTCTTGAGCCGGAAAAGACTTGGGCAAACAAGACAGACCAGTGGCCACGGACTCAAACACCCAATCCTGCGAATAGCAGGCCCTTGACTTCCTCACTCTGGGTAACACCTTAGAACGCCTTGCTCTGCAAGACACAATTGCTTTTTTTGGGCACTCTGGAGCTCCTCTCAGGTCTTTTTCTTAAACAAAGTCTGTCCTTGCTGCAAGCATTTTTTTCTCCTCCTTTTATTTCTCACACTGATTGTGGGTGTTTCCTAAACATTGCTGTCTACAGACGTCACCTTTGGTGGCCCCGCGTTTGTGCTGGAGAGAGGAGGGTAGCCATACATGGAAGGGCATTGTAGTGCAGCCAAACAGCTAAGTGTAGTAACGTGGTCCTCGTTCACGGACAAAGACCAGGTGCTGCTGCTTCCTGTCTGGGAGACCTTGGACAAGACCACAGCTCCTGCTGAGCCTCAGTTGCCTGTGGGGTAGAATGTGAGTGGTAAGACCAGGATGTGCCTCCAAGTACAGGATTAGGACGGAAGGGGACGGCGTGCGCTGAGGCCTGGCATGCCTCTGGCCTTCCCGTGTGCTTCTGCAGGAGTGCTGAGATGAGTGCCTAGGCGTCCTTCCTCTTGTTATCAGCCCCAGTGTGCGCTTGCCCTTGTCCGTCTGTGGCCAGCACAATGACCTGCGTGTCCCTGTGTCCTCTGCTGCCTTCCAGCTTGCCTAGGTGGGGAGTCTGGTGAAGAAGCAGATGGCATCTGGGGCTGCGAGTGACAGTGATTACGCTGCGAAAGGGTGATAATTTATTCTGCTCAGCCTTGACTGGGAGTTGGAAGGGGACATCTATTACTTCCGAAGGGAGGCTGGGGGGGGCCTCCCCTTTCTGACCTCTAACAGGCAGCTGGTCCTTGCTCCTGGTTCCTGGAGAACAGCCTTGGGAGGGCCCTGTGAGCTCAGGAGTTGGGGTGAAGGCTGCTGGTTTAGCCCTGGAGGGTGGAACCCTGGAGACAGCAGGACCACAGGGCCATGTCAATGGGACGAAGGACCAGGTTGGAGCCCTCAGTGTTCCTGACTTGGCCGGGGGACCAGGACTTTTCTTCATCTCCTCATCTTCCTCCTCAGTGGTGGATGTCTTCTAAGCAGTGGGGAGAAAGATGTAAAATTAATCCCCACTCTAATAAAAACAGCCTCCCGATTAAATATGTATGAACACATATTGATCTGGGGATTAAACAGAAAAGACAATTGAGCCAGTAATTGAGCGAGGGAGCATGTACAGGTTGAGACTTGGGATCTACTTCTCCAAACATGCCTGCCGGGAAGGATGAGGGGCTGTGGCTGCGGGGCCTGCAGTGCTTCTCGGGCTCCTCAGTCTGCCCCGCCTCTCTGGAGCAGCCTCTGCCCTCTTCCTGACATTGGGAACCCCCCATGAGGGCTGACCTAGTTCTCTGGATGCTCAACTCAAGCCCTTTGCTGGAGAACAGAAGGGAGGACGCATCTCTCCCTTCTTCAGGGACAATGGCTGAGTGCTCACCGGCTACATGCAAGTCCTGAGAGAATGGAAGAGCCTGAGCTGGGGTCCAGCCCACGGGCTTCTTCCTCCAAGTCCAGGGCTGCACTTACTACAGGGCAGGCCCGGGATACCTGATTATGCCGGAGCCCACAGAGCTGTAGGGTTGTGCATCCTTCGAAGTGCAAGGGATTTTGAACTTGAGTCCAACTCCTTGCCTGAAAAAAAAATTTTTTTTTGGAAAGGTGTAGAATGTGATAGATGAAACAGCAGACACAAAACTTCAAGAATATGTCACGGTGCATTGTGCCAGGAGAACACCTCTCCTGCCACCACTCCACCGCAATCCTTCAATCTCTGAAAGAGGGTTGGTGCCACCAGGGCCCTAGAGAGGTACCCCTAGTTTTTCAAGGTTGCAGAGTCCACGGGCATGGCCCACTGTGCCACTGGCCATGCAGACAGCTGGGATATTTTGCCGAACATTGCTGGATGAAGGAATCAGGATACTGATTATGGCGTCCATGGCTGGAACTATATTACACAGGACAGGTTCACACTTAGGGTTCGTTGGATTCACTACCGAACCTCATCATCTGAAGACCATATGTTCACTTTTCTGCACAGAACTTTACCAGTTTTGCTGTTCTTGACCCCAGGACTTAGGCAACTGGGATCCAAGCCAATTTTTCTTCTTTGGAGGGAGGTCCTTCGCCTCCTCAGTCCTTTTCCTCTTCTTTCCCAGAGTCATAGAGTGACTACTCCGGACCTTTCTGGAAATCCTAGACTGAACAGATTCCTTTGGCCTGCCTCTGCCCCTGGACTGGGTCTGAGCCACTTTGCTTCATGCTGCCGTGGCCTTAACCTGTATTTGAATCACATTGCCATGGGCATGAGCAACTTTGGCCAGTGTTCGAATTGCCTTGACCTGGGTGGAGCCCTCTTTCGTTTGCAGACCACAGAAGGAGCCAGGGGCTCTATAGATCTTTATCTATAGATCTTTATCTGGAGTCCGGTGCCCTGCTGGGGTCCAGCCCTAGAACCTTTGGGGCCCTTGCTTGTGATTTTTCTAGGAGTTTTGGACCAGGGCTTCTCTGGACTCTTCCCTGAACCTTTCTGTACTTTCAAAGGAGAGTCTTCAAGTACAGCTGCAGTGACCATGGCTTGTGCTTAGCACTCAAGGAATGCATGGGATCCTTGAGTGGAACCAGGGCTTCAAGGACAACAGAAAGCCACATGGCAGGGTAGACACCTGGATATAAGTGGGCGGGAAAGCCCATTTTGCACCCATGCTTTGACTGGCACTTGGGGTCTCAGCAGCAGGTTGGCAGTGAGATGCTTGGTGAGGGCTGATGTGACCTCTTTAGCCAGCCTGCCAGACAGTGACAGGGGGAGCAGGACAGCCCACCCTGCGGGCAGGTGCACAGCAGTTCGGGGAGCACTGGCTGGAGGTGATGTGGCAGCTGGGTTGAGGGCATGGGCCTGTAGCTTCATCTGACTCAGGGGATTGGCTGTATATGAACCATAGCCATAAACACCACCTGTGCGTAGAACGGTAGGTTGGAAACCATCATCTCACAGAGCCCGCAGCCACGAGCTGGGCCTCCATGGCACTGAGATCCCAGCTCATGGGATTAAAGACAAACAGTGCCCATTCCAGGGCCTTCTTCCTTGCTGTGGAGATGCGCCAGCAGGAGCCCTTGCCTGAAATTTGTCACTTTCACTTATACAAAGTCATCTAACTTGTTCTTGGATAACTCCAGGCTGGGAAGCTCCTTACCTCTCAAGGGAAGCTGAGGTCTAACTCAGAAACCTACGTACCACGCCTGGCCATAGATTCCATATCTCTTCACTGGGTAGGAAAGTAGGTGGCGGGGC